>JAJHNS010000110.1:0-74445 GCA_027564155.1 Gymnocypris eckloni scoliostomus
CAACGATTCAACAAAATTCAACATTAATTCAACATTAAAATGTAAACCTAATCCCTCTAATCGACTCCAAAAGCTCTACTAAAAGGAACGATTTCAATCTAGACTTAAAAGCATCCACAGATGGGGAAGATTTAATATAGAGAGGGTTCCATAAACTGGGAGCAGCCACTGAAAAGGCCTATCACCCTTAAGGGGCTCGCACCGGATGCGCATGCGCCTTGCGCCGCGTCGCGTCGCGCCATGTCTTTCAAATTCGAACACATTGTTTTCAATGTGTACGACACCGCGGCGCCATTCGCGCCTGTCCGCATCGCATAGCAACGACTGTTTAGAACGCTGTTCTAGACGTGGCGCTGTGTGGCGCGCCTGCTCGTTCGGTGTGCGACCTTTAGATTTTAATATGGTTTTAGAAACATGAAGAATCATCTGATTCAAGATCTCAGGTTTCTTGAATTTTGGTGAGGAATTAAAAGGTCAGCAATATATTTTATGGAAATGTCATGCAATGCTTTAAAGACCATCAACAAAACCTTGAATTAAATTCTAAATTCTACAAGCAACCAGTGTAAAGAAACCAGGACTGGAGTAATTCTCTCTCTCTTCTTTGTACGAGTCAAAAGTCTGGCAGCAGCATTTTTTACTAATTGAAGACGAGATAACTGACCCTGTGAAATACCTATATATATATATATACAAACCCGATTCCAAAAAAGTTGGGACACTGTACAAATTGTGAATAAAAACAGAATGCAATGATGTGGAAGTTTCAAATTTCAATATTTTATTCAGAATACAACATAGATGACATATCAAATGTTTAAACTGAGAAAATGTAAAATTTTAAAGGAAAAATAAGTTGATTTTAAATTTCATGGCATCAACACATCTCAAAAAAGTTGGGACAAGGCCATGTTTACCACTGTGTGGCATCCCCTCTTATTTTTATAACAGTCTGCAAACGTCTGGGGACTGAGGAGACAAGTTGCTCAAGTTTAGGAATAGGAATGTTGTCCCATTCTTGTCTAATACAGGCTTCTAGTTGCTCAACTGTCTTAGGTATTCTTTGTCGCATCTTCCTCTTTATGATGCGCCAAATGTTTTCTATGGGTGAAAGATCTGGACTGCAGGCTGGCCATTTTTAGTACCCGGATCCTTCTTCTACGCAGCCATGATGTTGTAATTGATGCAGTATGTGGTCTGGCATAGTCATGTTGGAAAATGCAAGGTCTTCCCTGAAAGAGACGACGTCTGGATGGGAGCATATGTTGTTCTAGAACTTGGATATACCTTTCAGCATTGATGGTGCCTTTCCAGATGTGTAAGCTGCCCATGCCACATGCACTCATGCAACCCCATACCATCAGAGATGCAGGCTTGAACTGAGTGCTGATAACAACTTGGGTTGTCCTTGTCCTCTTTAGTCCGGATGACATGGCGTCCAGTTTTCCAAAAAGAACTTCAAATTTTGATTCGTCTGACCACAGAACAGTTTTCCACTTTGCCACAGTCCATTTTAAATGAGCCTTGGCCCAGAGAAAACGCCTGCGCTTCTGGATCATGTTTAGATATAGCTTCTTTTTTGACCTATTGAGTTTTAGCCGGCAACGGCAAATGGCACGATGGATTGTGTTCACCGACAATGTTTTCTGAATGTATTCCTGAGCCTATGTTGGGATTTCCATTACAGTAGCATTCCTGTATGTGATGCAGTGCCATCTAAGGGCCCGAAGATCACGGGCATCCAGTATGGTTTTCCGGCCTTGACCCTTACGCACAGAGATTGTTCCAGATTCTCTGAATCTTTGGATGATATTATGCACTGTAGATGATGATGACTTCAAACTCTTTGCAATTTTTCTCTGAGAATGTGTAGCTCTCATGAAATCCAAAATGAGCCAATATTTGGCATGACATTTCAAAATGTCTCACTTTCAACATTTGATATGTTATCTATATTCTATTGTGAATAAAATATAAGTTTATGAGATTTGTAAATTATTGCATTCCTTTTTTATTCACAATTTGTACAGTGTCCCAACTTTTTTGGAATCGGGTTTGTATATTTATATATATATATATATATATATATATATATACTGAATTACATTAATCGATGCGTGATCACACAAAGGCATGAATAATAGTCTCCAGATCCCTAAAAGAAAGAACAGATTTCAGTTTAGAAATAATTCTAAGTTGATAAAAGGCAGCCATCACAATACTAGAAACCTGTTTATCTAAAACTAAAGCTGAATCCATTATAACACCCACATCCTTAACATGATCTGAAACACTTATCTTCATAGAGGCCAACCTACTTATAATTTTATTGGAAGCAGTGGAAGGTCCAAAAACATCACACTCAGTCTTACTAGTTTTAAGATTAAGAAAATTGCTTGCCAACCAGGCTCTTATCTCACCTAAACACTGAGCAAGTCCATCAAAAGATTGAGATCCATTTGGATCTATTGGGATATATAACTGAGTATCATCTGCATATAAATTATACATAATATTATATTTACGAAAAATTGATCCCAAAGGGCCCATATATAATGAAAATAAAATAGGCCCAAGAAAAGACCTGTGGGGCACCCACTACATCATTTAGCTGATATAGGACACAAATCTCCAATGCAAACCGAGAAAGATCTCTATCTTTTAAGTAAAGATTTAAACCACTCTAAGGCAGTACCCTTAACAACAACATCTTTCAAATGCTGCAATAAAATACTAAGATCAACAGTATCAAAAGCAGCTGTGAGATCAAGTAAAAATAAGAATAACTACCTTTCCAGAATCAACTGCCAAAATATAATTACAAACCTTAAGAAGGGCAGATTATGTACTATGAAGAGACCTAAAACCTGACTGAACTTATCTACAACAGCATTCATATCTAAATATGATGCAAGCTAAATATGATGCAAGCTGGGACAGAACAACCATCTCTAAAAAAATTATAAGAAAGGTAGTTTCGAAACATAGGTCATTAATTACTTAAAACAGTACAGTCTAAATTGGTTTTCTTAAGAAGTGACTGCACTACTGCATGTTTAAACAAACAGGGACATTTCCATTAATTAAACTACTATTAAGAATAGATTGAATAGTTTTACCTAAAAGAGCAAACAAATTTAACAACAGCCGAGGAGGAAGAGGATCAAATGGATGTACACCGGTCTAGTGTGCCTTAATATATGCTCCAACTGAGGTACAGAAATAGGTTCAAAACTACAAAATTAACTCTGATAATTTAACTCAGCATGAAAGGTCGTTACTGAGATAATCTGTAACCGAAGATTATCGACTTCGTTTACAAAGAATTGCACAAAATCCTCACACATCCTTTGAGTAGGCTCTGGACAATTAGTAGGTGCAGGAAAAATCAATTTATCAATTGTATTAAATAAGACAATAGGCTTGTTTGAGTTCCTATTAATTATATTTGAAAAATATTTAGCTTTTGCAACCTTCACAATAGACTGAAAATGTGCCAAAGTTTATCTTAATGAATCAAATGATACTTGCAACCTATCTTTTTTCCATTTTCATTCAGCCCTTCTGCAAATTTTTCTTGAGGTACGAATTTCATCATTCATCCACGGCTGTGATTTGTTTTTTTGATATTTTCCTAATTTTAAGGGTGCTATCTCATCAAAAAATGTTGTTCAAATCAAATTAAAATAATTAAAATACCCATCCACACTAAGGTTCTGAGAAGAAAACTCTAATAAAGACAGAATGAAGAGGCAAAAAAGGCCTCTGAAAATGTATCAATAGTTGAAGTATTTGAAGTAAGACGAGTGGAGTGGCCAGACCTATTGCTTAGTTAATAAAGCAAAGGAAATGCAGCATCAAAACAAACAAACAAATGATCAGAAAAACAAGCATCATTTACCACAACATTAGTACCAGAGAGAGACCCAAGGAAAGTGCAAGATCAAGAGTATGACCAGCTCTATGAGTAGATCCTGACACAAACTGAGTAAAATTAAATGAATCGATCATCTGTAAAAATTCACTAGCCAATGGCTTAGACGGGCAGCACACATGTATATTAAAATCACCAAGTATAAGAAAATTATTACAAGTAGGATTTGTGACAGACAAAAACTCTGAAAATGCATCAATAAAATCCTTATTATACATTGGAGGCCTATAAATAAGTGCACATAACAATGAATAAACAGAATCAACCATAAATAATTGTATTTCAAAGCTAGTATATTTCCTGGACGGCAGTTGACTACATTTAAAATTATTTTTGTACACTGTTGCAATACCTCCACCCCTTCCAGAAGTTCTAGGTGAGTTCAAAAATAGATAATTAAAAGGACTAAGTTCAGACAAAGGACTTAAGTCCAATGCATCAAGCCAAGTTTCAGTCACAAAAAGGAAGTCCAAATTATTTGATAAACAGAAATCGTTTAAAATGAAATTTTATTTACCATGGACCTTGCATCGCCTTTCCCAATAATGTGCTAGTTAGAAAATTTCACAATGAATGCAGCTACAGTTAACAGTCTCTCAGAGAGCTAATCGTAACCCCACAGAAGAGAGGGGTGAGGTGAGCATAGCTCATTAGCATTTAAAGGGTATGCACCAAACGGGTTAGCTGTGAACAGAGCTGATTTTGACAAGGTAAAAGGGTGTTGTTTTACACTACGATTGAGAAATTTTAACCAAGGATGTTATAGAATCATACCAACTTGGAGAAAATGGGCATCTGATGTCCCTTTTAAAATTAAATGATTGCTTTCAAATTAAATAATTCCTTTTTCCCAAGTCCTTTCACTCATTTTTTCTCATTGAAGATGAGACACAAAACTATTTTTCACAAAAAGAGAACAATGGTTGTAGAAATTTCCTAATAGGGCACACAAATAGTTATAACCCATTCAATGGACAGTCTGGCTATCTCTTTTAAGGTACTCAAGGTGAGGGTTTTAAACCTAAATTCCCCATCTTTTCCACTTTGTGTTGTGTCATTATTGTGCTATGGCCCAAGGGATCTGTTTGTTCAGAATATGTGGCACAACAAAAAAGAAGCAGCAAGACAAACTACAGAGCTACTGATAGCTCGGCACTCAATGTGCCAGCTGGCTCCAAACAGCCTCAAATTGGCTAAAAAGAGCCTTGTGATAGTTGCCAAACATATTTCTTCAGCTGAGGACAACGCAGTGACATCCAACAGCATCTGATACAGTCCTTATTATTCTTTCTGACTGAAATCATAATTTCCTGTGGGGGATGTTGTACAGTGAGAAAGCCAGCGAGGCTGATGAAGGGTGAATGGGCTGTCTGTTCACTGTCAGAACGCTCCTCACGTCCACTCCCAGAGCATGCAGCCGGCCTTAAATGAATCCGTCGGCGTAATTGCTCTGTGAGTGTGCTGCTTTGTGAGAAGACTAAATTCAATTAGGCTGAGAAGACCCTAGGGGAGACGGCGGGATCTTGGCTAGATGTGTTTGTGTGATAGGGCAGGACATCGTAAAGTGAGTGTAGTAATGTCCAGGAATGAGAACACATAGGACCACATGTCTGCTCTTTGACAGGGAGCAGATGTTCCAGTTTGTGTAGAAATGTCATTCGTAAAATCCAAGCATTCCCAGTGGTAAAGTATGCTTTTTCATGGGATTTGTACATTTGGGTCCGGGACTGCATTACACCTTTTCTTTAAACATTAGCAATATTTGGTCACATCAAAAACTTTAAAGCTGCATCAACCTCAGGTACACATCTGATTGAGTGCCATATTAATAAAGAAAAATTGTCAGCTTCTGAGACAGCACAGCTGCAGAAGAGAGGGACATTAGCAATCAATGTTCCTACAATTGTGTATTTCAGATTTGTTATTTATAGTTTTGGCTAGCACATATTTTTTGTGGTTGGAAAAAGGCTTTTCAGCAACAAATCTGACAGGCTTCAGCAGTTAGACAGGACACCTGAGGCTGAATGTGCTGCTGAACCATGATATGAGTCTAGGTAAGTGAACAAGACAGCAGTTGCTCCAATATATTTAAGACATTCCCAAATTATATAGGCAAACTGTGCAAAGATCAAAGTCATATATAGAGGCAAAGGTATTTGACAGCCTAGATATTTGATTATGAAGTTTGAAGCTTGTCAGTCCAATTATGTATAATTAAATCAGGTTTTTAGTTTTTTTATGAGATGCTCTCTAAAAATATCATAGTAATTTCAAACTTTTGAATGGTAGTGTAGTGTTGGTAGTGTTGCTACATATATAGTTTGAATTCAGATTCAGATTTTGTGCACTGCTGATAATACAATTGTGTTTACATGAACAAAAATATCTGCAGTTTGCAGGTGTAGCCCTTCCTTTGGATGTTAAATATTTTCAACCATTCGATGCTAAAGAATAAAGGGTTAACCCTTTAAGAATCCAGCGTACCGCCGGCGGGATGCCTAGTGGTGACAGGGTAAAGTCGTCAGAAACAAAAACTCAAAAAAAAAAAGTTGAACATGTCATATATCCATGGAAAGCTGAGATTCTTGTGATTTCAACTATGTAAACATTTTAAGATACAATAAACACAGCAAGTATAATCAGTGTCTTTATCAGACCACTTTTTGTTGAGATAATGCAGACATGCATGATAGTACAGACATACATAGGAATAACACAGTAGTGATGCAATGTAACACCAATATAAGAAAAAAAACACAAATTAAATAATGTACTATGTACGGAAATAGAAATATAGGAAAAACATGTATTTAGATTATAAATTATAAATATATATGTAATTTTAAAAGTACATATTTTGTAAATTATAAATATATATGTAATTTTAAAAGTACACATTTTGGATTCTATGTATAAATGTCACTATAATGTGTTTATGCTTCAGTTACTATGTGTCAGCAATTATTGACAGTGAATCTGGATGAGAAATTGAATAGCTCTAAGTGTAACCTTTCATTAGAGCCCAAAATGATGACTGTACATTAAAGCATTCAAGAATTACAGCAGTGTATGAGTCGTTGGTTACAAAGGGTAGTTTGGAGTCTCCCAAGTGTAATTTTTTTGGAAGCGTCTAGACATAAAATTAGATAAACTTGTGTAAAACACTAATTTTCTAATATATTGTTTATAAAATGCGAAATGTGGCTTGGTAAGGCTTCATTCTGTGATCCCAATGTATTTTCCAGTTCATACCTCCCAGCTATAGTCATCTGCAGGTTTCTATTTACAAAAAAAATGCAGGCGGTATTATATACATTATACAAGTTTCACTTTTTGAATGGAATTAGTGAAATAAATAAACTTTTTGATGATATTCTAATTATATGACCAGCACCTGTATATATATATATATATATATATATATAATTGTAATACAAATTGTCTCTTGCAACTCATATTTCAACTCCCTTTCTGTTCCACTCTGATGTCTTGTTTTGATACTTTCTGCCCCTTATCTTCCAGGCCAGCCCGTATCACTCCTTCTGCCCCTTAGCCATCTGTCATTCTCTGCGAACATCGTTCTAAACTCAGGGCTGCAGTTCTTGGACCACTTCTCTTTTCCATCTACATGGCTTCACTAGGTTCTGTGATTCAGAAACATGGCTTTTCATATCACTGCTATGCTGATGACACTCAACTCTACCTCTCATTCATCCTGATGATCTGACGATAGCTGCTCTCATCTCAGCATGTCTAGCAGACATTTCTTGCTGGATGAAGGACCATCACCTTCAACTCAACCTCAAGACAGAACTGCTTGTGGTTTCAGCAAACCCATCGTTTCATCACAATTTCACCTTCCAATTAGGCTCATCAACCATAACTCTTTCAAAAAAAGGCAGAAACCTTGGAGTTGTGATTGACGATAAGCTGAATTTCACAGATCACATTACTAAAATTGCCCGGTCCTGTAGATTTGCTTTATATATAATATTAAGAAGATCAGGCCCTTTCTTTCGGAACATACAACACAACTCAGGCTCTTGTTCAGGCTCTTGTTCTGTCCAGACTTGACTATTGCAATGCTCTCTTGGCAGGTCTTCCAGCCAGTTCCATCAAACTTCTACAATTAATCCTAAATGCTGCTGCAAGATTAATCTTTAATGAGCCGAAAGAACGCACGTCACACCTCTGTTGATCAATTTGCTCTGGCTACCAATAGCTGCTCGCATTAAATTCAAGGCATTAATGTTTGCCTACAGAACCACCTCTGGCCCTGCACCCCTTTACCTAAATTCATTACTTCAGACATATATGCCCTCTAGAAGCTTGCATTCTGCAAGTGAAGGACGATTACTGTACCATCCCAAAGAGGCACAAAATCACTTTCACTGGCTTTTTCATTAACTGTTCCCATCTGGTGGAATGACCTGCCTAACTCAATCCGAGCAGCTGAATCCTTACCCATCTTCAAGAAATGGCTAAAAACACATCTCTTCCATCTTTATTTGACCCTCTAACTCTAGCACTCTCTATTCTAATTTTCTTAATCTAATCTGTCTTTTTATTAAAAAAAACTATGGGTGAGCATTGATTAATTTTTTTAATCTAGATTAATCTTGGAATTAATCTAGATTAATCTAGATTAAAATGGCTCATTTGAATTCTGCCGAAGGCATTCAGAATATGTGTGCTACCCAAATAATGGCTAAAAGTAAGTCTTTGAGAACGGGTTTCTCAAGCCAGGTGGCGCATTAGACCAGGGGCGCATCTCCTGTTTCCAAAATGCATCACAAACTGCTTGAGAAAGCTGTTCTACTATGATAATTGGTGATGAAAATAAACTATGTTCAATAAGATGTACTTGTGTTTACTAACTGTTTATTCAGTTAAACATGAATTTTGAACTGTAGGCCTACATAAGAGCTCGTGACTAACTGTTTACAGTTTCCATTGGGAAGCTTCTTAAAAATAAATTTTCCTGAAGCAAACCCGGCGGCTTCATAGCTGCATCCATGTTAGCACGCCACGCCTGATGTGGTAATTTCACAGTGACGTTAGGCTTACACACAGGTTCGAAGCAGAGGGTGACACGGAGTGAATTCTCAAGTTCACATGAGACCTAAACGCATCCTGTTTGCTTAAAAGCGCAACGTTTCGTCTGTTATTCTGAGTGCACACAAATAAACGTAGAGTCTTTACAGATTCGAAGATGTATTAGGCTACTTTTATCTGTATGACCAAAATGACAGAGATTTTAAGAGCAAGTGAGCGCACGGAGCCTGTCCTGCAGCAAACGCGCTTCCACACAAACAGTTCAATAGTGCACATTTCTCTAGGTTAACATCATATTGAGCGGCCATGTAAAGTTGCTACTACATACATCTTTCAGAGGAAAAGCCATATTTGAGGTTGATGAATGGTAGGTGAGTGTTTGGATGTCCTGCCCGAGTGTATTACCACATAGACCAGCTTTTAACAATCTGTCCATCACGGACTGCGAGCCTCTAGTTCAAGACTTTTCTACAGTAATTCGCCAGGTATACATCCGCTTAAAATATCAGGGTGAAAGTCATCATAGCCTTGCGTAGTATAGCTACCCAGCTCCCAACCCAACTTTGAGAATAGATTAACAGCGATATTTTTTTTATCGCCGATAAGAGTCTCACGTTAACGCAGCACGTTAACGCCGATAACGGCCCACCACTAAAAAAAACACAAACTTTTGACCCTCTATCAATTGCATATTTATTCTCTAACTGCTAGCTTTTCTTGTAAAATTAACACTAAGTTTCATTTTTCTATATTTTATATACTTGTTTTCTTAAAGAAAAAAAAATACACCTTCCTACGTGTACTGCGTTAGGCTAACCAGGACTTGTAATAGCACTTGCATGTTGGTTTTGGGAGGTTTAAGGGAGGATCACCCTTAAGCTGAGCCCCAGAGCTCAGTCGCGCTGCTGTGCAGGTCTGCATCAAAATGATAGGCAGAGTTATTGTGCTCTTAATTCCATGCCGGAGGCCCACGTGCCACATTTACTATGGCCAAGAATTCAGCAGGCATTACACATAAGATGGCAATCAAATAATGAGAGCGTTTGTACCCACGTGGTTGCCGCCTTTTGACAGGCCCAGACATGTCTACGTGGGAGTCGATTCTTCACATGGCTCCTTCCGAATGTTACAAGCATCTCTATGACACAGACGGGGAGGTTGACAGCGGTTTCAGTCTTCTTCTTTTAGCAGTTGGACAGCTTTGCGCAAGATAACAGATTTAAATAACCAAACAGAGAACAGGAGGACTTCTTTTCACAGGAAGTAGAGGCATTTTAATAGACAAGTGTGACAGTTTTGGCAGTCAAAATTTATTCACATGCTTTCCGCACTGGGGGACAAATGTGTTATCCTGAATAAATCCTAAGGAAAATATAAGACCTCATATGAAGGGTAATGTATCAATTTTTGGTTGAGAAAGGTTTTAAAGAATGGGAACCTCCAGTGCCTTTCAGTCTTCACAAAATTCCACAGGCAATAAGTGAATGTCATTTTTCACAGTTGGGTTTTATTGGCTGGACATCAGAATTTAATTGGCCAATCTATTAAAGATGTTGTTTGAATTCATTGTCATATATTTCAGAACAGATATGATCTGTATCCATATTATTTTATAGATATTCAAAACTTTTTGTTTCATATGTATAGGTTTACCACTGTTTTTTATTTTTGTTTTTTGAAAGACCAGCTGATAAATATTTGAAAATAATTTTTGTAGTGCATCTGCTCTAGACTAAATTTACCAAATGCATCAGCATGACACAACATACAGTAAGAAAGAAAGCCTGTGGTTGTGGAATCTAAACAATCTCAATGATACACATACCTACGTAAATGTGTGCAATATAAAATAAATACTCAGCTGAACATTAAATACAGAAACAGCAACAAAATAGTATTATTTCTGAGCATTTTCTTATATCTAAATTTTAATTATAATGCATCATTGTCCTGTAGGCTCAGATTACATATTTATTCAAACAGATTATTATTATCATGCACAGACCTCATCATCACTGACATCATCATCATCAGCAGCAGATAATAATTCCTGGACCACTTCAAAAGAATATTGAAGGATTGTTTCGTTTGTACATATTCATTTGTTTTCACCCTCCTTTTAGCCTTTTTTTTAAGACCAGCTGATAAATATGCAAACTTTTGTAGTGCATCTGCTTCCTGATGGTGGGAATGGAGACATTATGCATGACACAACATAGGGGAAGAATCATCTCTGACTTTAAAAAAAAAATCTAATGAATAATTGGCTAGTGGATACACATACCTGAAATGTGTGCACATGTAAGGATCAGCTGAACTGACAGGTGCAAATGACAGCAACCAGGTGTTCCGCTGAGGAGCCAAGAATGAGTCCCAGTCAAATGTGTCCTAATTTTTAATGCATCATTGTCCTGTAGGCTCACATTACATGTCTTATTCCCTCCATCAGATCGAGGCACAGACCCAGCTCCTATGGAAAATGCCACAACCTGAACCCTGTCACAACCTTTTCCTGGCATGCAGATGTTGAAGGATTGACAGACAAATGCCATATGATTTGCAACCTTTTCACCATCACCAGCGCAAAGTCCTGCCCAGAGAGGTAACATGCGGACACTAATATGGACTGACCCAGAGCCTGACAGAATACTCTGTCAAAGGAAGACAGGGCTTACCATGAGGGAAAATAACCATGGAATAATACACATATGGGATTACCGGGAGGTATCAGGCCATGCGGACACCTAGCCCAGTAAAAGGGGCTGACAGGTGCATCCACTAACACCAGGTGTTAGCCTAACATCAGACTGCTCTGCCCAGTTTGACTGCTGGTTCGAGATTGTGGCATGAGGACATGTCTCCATTCTGAACTGGAGGAGAAAAGGTGCTCGTATCCCCGGATGAGGGGGAATGCCACAAGCGTGACACCGGCCAACACTTCCCACCCATTACCTGTTACCCAACACATGGAAGAGACTAGCTCAACGCAGAAACTCTGAAATCTTGCAAAGTTGTTCAGTGTAGCCCAACCCGCAGATCTACAGGTGTCTGCAAGAGTGGCAGGAGGCAACACTCAGGTGGAGTGAGCCCTCGACCCCAGGGGCATGGCTCGCTTGAGATTGGTACGCCAAGGCAATGGCATCCACTATCCAGTGAGCCAACCTCTGCTTTAAGACAGCCTTCCCTTTCTGCTGACCTTCGGGCAGACGAAGAGCTGTATATGCGCAATACGGGACACAGCAACGCCAAGGCTGGATCTGCCTCCTCTGAAGGCAGTGCTTGCAGGTTCACCACCTGATCGCAGAAGGGTATGGTGGGAACCTTGGGCCGGGGTCTCAGGACAACGTAAAGGGTAGGCCGGCCTGAACACAAGACACTATTCGCTACCAAAAATGCTTGGAGATCCACGACTCTCTTTGATAGAAGTGAGCATTGTCAGGAGCGCTGTCTTGACAGGAATTTCAGCTCGACTGAGACCAGCGGCACGACATTCTGGTGACCAGCCCAAAGAGGCACAAAATCACTTTCACTGGCCTCGATGAACAGTTTCCCATCTGGTGGAATGACCTGCCTAACTCAATGAGCAGCTGAATCCTTACCCATCTTCAAGAAATGGCTAAAAACAGGATCTCTCGTCCATCTTTATTTGACCCTCGCAACTCAGCACTCCAATCTCAGAGGAATGCAACAGGGACTGTCTTTTTATAAAAAAAACACAAACTTTTGACTTGTACAATTTATTTATTCTCTAAAATCTGTGGCTCTTGTAAACACTAACATGCTGTTATTTTTCTATATTTTATATACTTGTTTTTTTAAACAAAATAAACTACTTGTACAATTTATTTCATTTTGCATAAATCTTATAAACATGTGCATTTATTTTGATTGCTTTATAATGCACATTTGTAAAGTCGCTTTTCAGGATAAAATATGTGTATTCAATTGACTTGAGACAGTTCAACATGAGGATAACAATATTGTATTTTAACTGTAGTTTTTGTATTTACCTGTGTAGTTTAAGACCTTAAGAAATACAGCTGGCTTCCTGGGGGGTCAAGCAAAGGTCTCACCTGAGCTTCCCACAATCCAGATAATGCCTAGATCATCTCATCACCATTGGGAAAGTGAGATCAACAGATGTCGGCTGTGAATTGAGTGTCATTTGTTTGAGTGCTTGGTGAAACTGCAGGATAGCCATGGCATGCAGGGCAGAGGCTGCCTGGCCCGTAGCATTATAAGCTTTGGCCGCGAGCAGCCGCCAGCTTACAGGCTTTGACGGAGACACGGACCGCACCGCAACCGCCTCTCCACCTGGGTAATGCCCGCGTACCACCTTGCAGCACCGCCATCGATGGTAGTGAGGACGGAGGAGGCAGAAGAGTGGCTTCTGGCCATGAAAGGGCCATTCATGACCGTCAGCTCCTCATACACCTCCGGGAAAACATGGTTTTTGAGCGAATAAAATGCTGGCTGCACCGTGGGACGAACCAGCTAAATCATCCGTGAGCCAGACAGGACGTTCACTGCGTGAGGTGTAAGAGGTCCGTGGGGACATACCGGTGGAGAGAGGATCTTTCTGTGATCTCAGATCTCCCAGAGCGCCAACCGCGGTCCTCTGCAAGCCAGAAAGACCGGGACAGGTGACGGCAGAGGGTGCCAATCCTTTCAGAAAGGAAATGCGAGATCGCAGCTCATATGCCCACAACAGGCGATGCTGAGAGGAACTCCACTGACTGCACCGTGACGTCAACCAGGAACAAATAAAATATGAGGCTTTGTGGAGCCAATCCACTTGGCTCCGAAGCAAAAATCTGATGAGTGGATGCACCTGTCGCCCTTTTATACCCGTATACACAGGGAGGGGCTCAGGTATGCAAAATCCACTAGCCAATATTCATTGGCGTTTTCTCTTAAAGTCAGAGATGATTGGGACTTCCAAGTAAATCCCTTATGTCGTTACGACATAACTCGGAGTGACCGACAGATAGGGAACTAGGGGCCACCAATTAAGTCGGAGCTTGCAGTAGACTAATTAGAGTGCAAAAATAATCCTCCCTATTTCTGTCTCCTGTCTTCCTGTTTGGACTCTGCGGTTGATATACATGCCTCCCACCCAAACAGCATTAATAATCACTATAGAAGCCCTTTTTCTGATGTGCTGTGTAGCACAGAGCTCTTACGCTAATATAAGGTATTCATAAGGAACTAATTTCACATAAATTAAAGAAAGCAACAGGGACTGAAATGTACACCTGAGCCTTAGGGAACAATAGGGATAATTGTAACATTTAATACATGTAACACAAGATATTAAGAAAACATTTTTTTTTTTTATGTTGGGAGCAATATTAAAATGTTCCTTTAAGCATCAATGCATCAGCTGCCTCTAGGCTGTTGGAAAGCACATGGAGAAATTGTCAGAAGGCATCCCAGAATGCATTTGCCATAACTTTTAATATTAAAGGCTGGATTAATGTGTTTTTTAAACTGTGTTTCACTGATGTTGTTATACACTCGATAATTATTACTCCAAGGTTTAAATATGCCCACAGCATAATTGTTTATATTTCCATTAAATTCTTGTTTGTTTAGCTTGCTATGTGTTTCCATTTAGTCTGATGTCACTATTAAAGCCTGTCCTTCATGTTGTTTAATTATTCACATTATAGAAGTTTTAATTTATATTAATCAAATGTTAGAGTTATATAGGATGTTATGAATGTAACACCAACTTTCATTAACTTCTAGTTTAACAGTATACAACTTGATTAATGTATAGGGTATGACTGGGCTAAAGGTGCTGGGGTATGACTGGGGTAAAAGGCACCTTTGATTGTATTTTCCTCTAAACCACTAGATGGCCGAAAACTTGGCGTAGCACTTTCTAAAGCATCTGCTCAAGATGCACGTGCAAAAGGATCACCCTTGTTGCGATGGCGAGCAGAAGCACAAAGTTGATTATGTGCTTACTTTATCTAATTGTTGATGTTTTTTTTAAATGTTGAAGATTTAAGTAGCAAATGAGAATCACTAAAATTATCGAATATATTTTGAGACAAAAGTCTTCTTAATGATTTTCAGTTTTGTTTAAGATAATTAAAGCAACAGTTTTTAAACAACAAAATAATATGTAAAAGTATAGTGTTTGGGGTAAAAAGCGCCCCTGGTGTTGGGGCTAAAAGGCACAATAATTAACATGAAAAATAATAAAATGGACGACTTTTCTATTTGTTGATATGACATGGTTAGATTCAGATGGTAAATATAATAGAATATATTGGGTGTCCATCTTAGAGAAAATCACCATGTTTATTATGTAACCATCAAATTTAAAACCATTATATTAATCATATCATAAAATAAAAAAATATTTGTAGTTACTACTGTACATCTATATTAAATTATAATGGGACCTGCTATAATGCTATACTTTTTTCTGAATCCTTCCTTTTTAAAATTATTCAACTGTAAAAAAAAAAAAAATTTGTATTATTAACATATTTTAGTGACAGTATATTTATTGAACAATTTTTTTTTGTATTTATCTAAATAAGCAGGAAATATTACAAACTTTGCTAAAGTGGTCGTTTTGAACAAGTATTAACTTACATGATTAAAAATAACAACAACACTATTTTAGCTAAAATATTTGTATCAATACTGTGTGCCTTTTGCCCCATGCTGGAGAGCCTTTTACCCTGTGTGTGGGGTGAAAGGTCCCCCTTGCCACCTCATGCATTTATAAGATTTTTAAACAAAATAAACTACTTGTACAATTTATTTTCACACAAAATCTGTGGCTCATAAATGTGCATTACAAAACATGTTATTTTTGTCTCTTTTTATTTATTTTTTTGAAAACTTGCATTTTGGGCACTCTGAAAAGCACATTTTTTCTTAAGGCGTGCCTTTAGCCCCATTGTACCCTGCATTCAATTGACTTGAGACAGTTCAAGCATTTCAGGATAACAATATGTGTATATTAATGCCAACAATAAAGTTAAAGAGCATTTTCTAAAATTATTTTTATTTAAAAAATCTCAAAATATACATTCTATAAATGTTGCAAACATATGATGTTTTGTAAAACTGCCATGGTAGTCACAGGCAGGTAAGCAAAGCAGCTAATGTAATTTTCTCTGGTAATTAATTCTGTTCAAATCTATGGAGGATTTTTCTGTCCCTGGCCAGACAGCATGCCAATCTGCCCTTAGGTGCTGATTAGATCTCTAGCACAAATGATTCATTCTACATATTTTAGTCTATCTTTGCTCACAAATAGTCATCTGCACATTTGGCCATATAAGTACACATCTAAGATGCTGTCACACTGCCACAATGACTTTTCAGCATTAAGAAGTATCTTCTTAAGTGGGAGAAAGGGGGAATAGGAAACTGCAAGAGGAATGTTGGTAGGAGAGTAGATATAGGCTGAATTGCACTAAACAAGAAATCCAGGACACCAATGTGGCAAAAAGTGCCTTCTGGTTACATCAGATACTTGAAATGTAGCGACAACTCTCTGAACACAAAGAATCTGCCATAGAACACTTTTGCTTTTACATAAACTAGAAAAACAGCCTGCCATTGAGGATGGGAAATACGCCACAGCATGTTTGGCATTTGTAAGTGTGACAGAGATGTATTGGCAGAGCAACAAAACTGGTTTCAGCCGATGTGTTGCCTCAGTATCATGGCTCAGAGTAATGAGCTACCTCAGCAGGCATTACACATCACCTTCTTCCACAATATTGCAAGAAGTCACCATGTGGGTCTGCTCAGCAAGTCTAAAGCTGAAATGAGGATTCCTGGATGTCTTTAAGTCTCTTCTAATCCAGCAAAGCTATTTTTGGCATCGAGGACCCTATTGGGGTCCTCTTAGTTTTCAAAACAGCTATGGGATAATGAAAAGCGGATGGTATCAAAACAGATGGTATTAAAACTTTGAATCTGTTCATTTTAAGTGTAATTCATTAAAATATTCAAAAAATACCACACTGCAGATCCATCATGCGCAACGAAATACAAAAAGTGCAGTCAAAATCATAGAAAACACTAAATTGCGAAGAAAAAAATAAATCTGTTTTGAAGTCTTACCTCTTTATCAGATGCCAAAAATCACAGCCTTGATAAAGTCAGAAAACCATGGAGCTGGTCGGCTGCCAATGTGTCTAATCTCTTCGCTTCTTTGTCTATTGCCAAGCACAAATGTGAAGTGGACCATCTACCACAGGGATGGACTCCATGGCCTCCTCTGGCTGGCTAGAGCAGTGGCTCTCTGGCAGGTACATAGAAACAGTGAGGAAAGTCCAGTAGTCCTTGCTTTTGGTACAGAAGGGGCGCCGTCAGAACAGAGCATCCTTCAGTGGGCATGAAATCCAGAGGGTATGTGCCTGTAATCCCCAGACTGGAAGCATGCGCTGAAGATAAACAGGGAACAGTTGCCTCAACATTGTTCTTTTTCCAGTGGCAGCAACATCTTTCTTCTCCCACATCCTTCTGACGCTATTTATTTATGTGGGATCGGAGTGGAGAGAGCGTGTGTGTGAGAGAGAGAGAGAGAGAGACAAAGAGAGACAAAGAGAGAGGGAGAGAGAGAGCACACAGGAGAGAGCTTGCACTGTCAGTGACTACATTAGTAGCTCTGAGTAGGTGGAGTTTTCTTTGCAGCAGAGGGGAACATGATTCGAAATCCAACGGAGGGAGAGAGAGAAAGACAGACAGAGAGAACACAGCATGAACAGCATAAGAAAAAGAGAAATAAATAAGGTAGCGCTGAGGATAAAGAGAGGCTAAGAAAAGGAAGAAGATAAATAGATAGCGGGCTTACAACACTGTTGACTAGTCAGTTAGTTCTGCCAACAGTCAACCTGTCAAGAAGGTCTACAAAAAAATTTAACAAAATAAAAGGAATGCCAGTTCTGGAGGAATTTGTTGAAACACTGTTGCTGTCTTGTGAAATGTAAGCAATATATGTTGGTCAGTCAACAGAAAAAGACGTTTTTTTTTAAATCAGAGTGTGTTGTTACAGCATTCACCAGTAGTGTAAATTACCATGGTTTGTGTTGACTTCACATGCACTTGGAGATTGTCTCAGTACCCACACATGTGGTCTTTGCACTTGACTGCTTGTATACTTACATCACATGTATTTACATACTTTGATTTTCAATATTTTGCACTAAAATAAACCAATATGAAACAGACAACTCAATTGAGTAATTATGATGATTTTAATTCAGTGCTAAAAAGCAGTTGCAAATATTTTAGAACAAAATTCACAATCATTTCTGCACCAATAAAAATGTGCAATGCTTCACATTTTACTACAAAATTATATGTAATGTACAATTTAACTTACACATTTTTTTCTTAGAATTATTGTGATTTCAGGGCAAATTAACTTGATGAATGGTGGGATATGTTTAACCTCAAATACTCTGTTCTACATAAGAACCCAAGGCTGGGCCACTGTCCTGCAGAGTTCAGCCCCAATCATAACTGGATATATCAACTGAACTCAACCACTTAGTCAATATCTTTAAAACTTCAACAAACTGACCATGTTCTATGTGGTGAAAGCAAGTAGGTAAATAATTATTCTGTTCAAATAGTGGAAAACAGTGGAAAATGCTGTGTCCTTGAGAAATTATCTAAAAAAAGGAAAGTGGTATAACAAGGAAAGTCTGACAGAAAAAAAAGTTAACACAGAATTCAAGAACCAACCCTATTTTGAGCAAATTAAAAGTAAATTACATTGCCACTGCGGACAACTGAGTCTGTATTAATTTAGAATATTCAGATACAAGACCAAATTCTACTGCAATAAGCTTGTCAAGTGTCACAAAACTAATCAAAAGTCAAAAGCACATGAAGTTTCTTGAGCATTTCATACTCTACATGCAGCTCAAATCTTGCAAAGGAGATAAGCACACTTTAATTTCTAAACTGCATCTTCTCATTTGCATGAACATTCACTTCTATTAACTCATCAACACCGCTAAGAAACAGCTAAAGCCAAAGCTCGCTTATTGAAGATCAGCCATGACCCGTCAATTATTCCAAAATTTTATTCTGAAGGACTAGTCAAAGGATGAATTATTTAAGCACTCAAAATCTGTGAGTTGACGTTATGAGCCTAATAGGATGTAAATGATCATCAGTAATGTTTACATGATCTGATAGAATTATCTCTGAAATTCAGTCAACAATCACTATCAAGTCAAAAAGCTAATTTAAATGCAATTTGTTGCAACAAAACAGAATATTTGAATTTATGATTTCATGAAATGTTTATCATTTTCATAAGACTTTACAATTCTACAAACATCTCTCATCTGAAAACTGCAATACACAGCTGAGCTTAAAAACTGGGGTTTTGCATCAAAAAGTGTTTGATTTTGAGAGTATATCTGCAGACTTTTTATAAGTAACATAATTCTGAATAATTCAAATCTGAATAAAAAAAAAATATCCCAAATACAAAGTGAAGATTTTATTCAAAGTAACGTTTGGGGCAGTCGTGGCTCTAATGGATAGAGCGTCGCACTTGTAACCCGAGGTTGTGGGTTCGAATCTCGGCTCCAGCAGGAATTGTCCACGACTGAGGTGAGACCCTTGAGCAAGGTCAACCCCCAACTGCTCCCCGGGCGCCGCAGTGTCAGCTGCCCACTGCTCCAAGTGTGTGTGCACTTGGATGGGTTAAATGCAGAGAACACATTTCACTGCTGGTTATACTCTGTATAATTGTGTATGTGACAAATAAAGCTCATCTGAGCGTAATTTTTTTTTTTTTTTTACAAGTCACATTTATAAGAACAGTCCCCTTGAAACAACTTTATGTTAAGTGTCTCGCTCAAAGAAACATCTGTGATTGTGTATGAATAATATTTGTTGGGGTTTAAAATCACATCCCAGATCTTTATTCACTTTACCATACCACACCTAATAGCATATCAACACTATCTCACTATCAACACAGTGCTTCAAATATAGACAAAATTCATCAGTTTTGTAGATTTATTTTGTTGTTTAAACGGCATCAAATCACTTATTCTCTGTAGCAAAGCTATCCAAAGAAACTGACTGTTCTTGCTTAGAAATATACATATATACTATCGCCATAGTAACTTTTGCTCTACTGCCAACCTGCACTGGGGCATGTTATGTTCTGGTCTAGAGATCTCAAACCAGCATATATCAGCATATAGGTCAATATATATTTACATGGTGATTTGTTGAAACTCACTGATTCGTTCAGGAATTAAAAGTGACTGTCTTTATAATTTAGTTATTAAATCATCATTCAAAGATGATAATTCAGAAAATAAAATAACTGTTTTCTATTTTAATATATTTAAAAATATAATGTATTCCTGTGATGGCAAAACTGAATTTTCAACAGCCATAACTCCATTCTTCAATGTCACATGATGCTTCAGTTTCAGCACCGAAGTAACGTCTCAGGTTACACATGTAACCATGGTTCCCTGAGAATAGGGAACGAGAGGCTGCATCCTCTAGAGGTCGCTATGGGAATGCCTTCAGCGTGACCGGTGTCTGAAGCATGAAATTAAAACACACAGTGTACTTGACATTGGCAGGTGGATGCCTATGACGTAAGCAAATGAGCGTCTGCGGGAATAAAAGGGCGCCTGTGGAACACGTCATCCTCAATTTTTTCAAAGGGGAAGCCGACAGGAATGCCCGAAGCATGGCCAAGAGATGCAGCATCTCGTTCCCTATTCTCAGGGAACCATGGTTACATGTGTAACCTGAGACGTTCCCTTTCGAAGGGAACTATACACTGCGTCCTCTAGAGGTCGCTATGGGAACGCTATGCCAATGCCACCATGCTGAGGGAAAGAGTGTCCAAAGCTGGATTCCTAAGTCACAGACTCGAGGAACACCATCCCTGCCGAGCAGATCTATTTGGTCAAAAACATCTCTTCCGGCAAGCTCAAAGCTCGCCATCACAGAGTAGCTCACCAGAGTATAGCTCTCAGAGAGGAGGTCTCAGAAAAGCGACTCTCTAGATTGAGAGGAGACTTCTACACTCGACGCTATAAACAGCTAGTGAGGCTCAAGAAAGAGCATGCACATAGTACTGCCTAAGCGGAGTTCTGGAGAGTGGAGGCTTCAGCAGAATGACTCTCTAAAATGAGAGGAAGCCTAGCAGCACTCAATCCAGGTAGAGGAACTCTTACGAGTGGAGGTCTCAGCATAACGACTCTCTAAGTGAGAGGAGACCTGGCAACACTCAACGCCAAAGGCAGTTAGTGAGGCTCAAGAAAGAGCCTGTGCATAGTACTGCCTAAGCGGAGCTCTGGAGAGTGGAGGCTTCAGCAGAATGACTCTCTAAAACGAGAGGAAGTCTAGCAGCACTCGATCCAGGTAGGGGACCTCTTCCGGGTAGGGGAGCTCTTAAGAGTGAAGGTCTCAGCATAATGGCTCTCTAAACGAGAGGAGACCTGACTACACTCAGCGCTAGAGACAGCTAGCGAGAATCACAATAGAGCCTCCATACTAATAGTGCTGTCCAAGCAGAGCTCTGGAGAGCGGAGGCTTCAGCAGAATGACTCTCTTAAACGAGAGGAAGCCTAGCACCACTCGATCCAGGTAGCGGAACTCTTAAGAGTGGAGGTCTCAGCATAACGACTCTCTAAACGAGAGGAGACCTGGCTATACTCAACCCCAGAAGCAGTTAGTGAGGCTCAAAAGAGCCTACCTCCTTTTACTGCCAGGGACGGAGTTCTGAAGAATGGAGGCTTCAGTAGAACGACAGATAGCTCGCAAGTGTCCCTTCAATAGGAGGCATTGACGCCTATCCATGCTCGCGCATCCCTTCAATGTCAGCATAATAAGCATGCTTATACAGATGGATATGGGCTGAATATGGTTTATCCCATGCCTTCATGATCTCACTGTGAAGATCTGGAAGGAATTGGAGACTCACGAGAGTTGGGAGGTTATGTCCAGAGAGAAATCGCTCATCAAGTCTACTGTAAGCCACTCCCCCTTGTTCGTGCCTCCACTGTAGATCTAACCTAACAGTAGCATGCTTCATAACTTCCAGCAGCTCTTCATATGCGGGGCAGACAGGCTGAGAAAGCTCAGAAATAATGGCAGAGCACTTCCTGCTGGATCAGAAGATGTGAGACACAATACATCTTCGTCCAGCAGTTAACTCTCATCAGCCGCTGACAAGCACAAGATTTGAATTCCTCTCTCAAACTCGTCAGCAAGCTCCATCTGCGATCCCCACGATCTCAGTCTCCTCGTTGCCTCAGCAACGGCTGGACCCGAGCCGCGGGGGGCAGATGATTGCCCAATTCTCTCGAGAAAATGGACAAACGAGAGCGGATCTTTCCCAAAGAAAAAAGCTCACAATGAACGCACTCCACTTCCCTCTACAGAGCGCACGTGCTCTTCGCCCAAACACATAACGCATAAGTCGTGTGTGTCATCTGGTGTCAGAAAGAGCTGACTCGGATCGGCACACCTTCTAAAGCGTTTCACAACAGACAAAGTATTCACACTTCAGAAACAAATGTCCTCTGAAGACAAAAAGAGGATAACGTGTTCCACAGGTGCCATTTTATTCCCGCAGATGCTCATTTGCTTACGTCATAGGCTTCCACCTGCCAATGTCAAGTGCACTGTGTGTTTTCATTTCATGCTTCAGACACAGGTCACACTTAATGCGTTCCCATAGCGACCTCTAGAGGACGCAGCGTAGAGTTCCTTTTGAAAGGGAACATGTCTTTTTATTATCCATGTTAAAAACAGTTGTGCTGATTAATAGTCTTTTTTTGTGGAAAACATTATGCATTTTTTAGATTCCTAAGTAAACAAAAAGTCCAAAAGAAAATATTCCCATTGGAGAAAGTAAATCATATAAAGAAAATCTGGGTTTTATTTGTTTTTGAAATGATGCAACACTCACGACTAGTGTAGAAAGGTGTCAGGCCATATGTAACTGAACACCAGCGGGGCGGGGCGAATAATCCAACAACGTATTACCTATTCATCAGTGTCTTACTCTGGAGGCAGTCTTATGCAAATATATTTGCTCATGAGACATCAGAGATCTCACAATATCCAAAAGAGTTTGGTTAAATAAATTAATTACAAGCAAAGTCTGTTAATTTGGTGGCCATATTTGTCATTTAACCCTTTAAATGCCAAGACCATTAAGTGACATCAGAAAATGATTGCTATTTTCCATCTTATTGGGACTCAAATACTACAATTGTATGTTATTTTTTTTGTTGTTGTTGTTGTTTTTTTATTTGTTTTGTAAAAAATTCAAAACTTGACTCTTATTTTTTATTTTAATGTGCGTGTTACAATATTTGAAATAAATGGTTATAATTCCTCAATGTTTTAGAGTACAGACCAAAGTTTGTCTTTTTTAAAGATGACACATAGCACAGCAGATTATTGCTGAAGTGAGCACATTTAAAAACTAAAGTATAAAAAGTTATAGAACTTTAGGGTTACAAGATAATATAATAAACCCTAATAATACACTAATTTTGTTTTAATTTATGTACAGTATATATATAAATATTTTATATATATATATATATATATATATATATATATATATATATATATATATGTAGCACTCTAAAATTGCTATACAATTAAAGCCATATGTCTATCCAAGGTATGGTCCAAATGTGAAGTTAATATCACAAAAATTTTGATTCCTGTGAGATGTTGTTTTGGCACTATATCAAAAATAACCACTGGGTTACACCCAAACTTTATACATTTATTTATTATTTTCTTTTTAAAGAGCAGCTTTCTGTCACAAATGAATCCAGTTCTGTCACAATAGCCCTTTTATAACAAACCAGTCACCACCATATATGGTACCCTGACTGTCAAATACGGGTTTTGTCAAGATTACAAAATGATTAGATTTTCTAAAACACAAGCAACCAAAAAGTCAATATATGTGTTTTTATATACTGATTTATAACTTTAAAAGGGTGACACATTCCCTGAGATACAAACATTTAAAGACTGGCTTCAAAACAAAAAAAGCATTTAATTTTAAACAGGTAAGCCCATCCAACATTTGCAAACATGTGAACTAGATCAACTTTTATTTGAGTCTGAGTAGATTTCCAGCTACAGGCAGCCATGCAGTTTTAAATGCTGCCCGTGAGATAAACAAAAAATTTATAAACAAAGTAAATATATTTAAATATTCACAACAAACACCATTTCAGCATGAAACCAAGAAATGAGACCTACACTTTTTTCCTGCCTCTCCCCACAGCCTCTCAAATGTTTGTATCCCCCAGGACACATCACCAATTAAAGGCTTAATAAGTCCTGAATTCCTAAAAATTTGCCAAACTCACATTTAAATGACATTTCAAATAAGCAACATAATCTGACTTAAAAGGTCCAATAAATGTTGTTTCATAAAGTACCCCTATAATGGGTAATGAAAGGTTCATATTTTGGTTTTGGGAGTCCCCAATAACAGGTTGATATGCATGCAAGGTCAAAAAATACTTTCATTTTCTTATAATATGCATTTCTTTTTACCTTACTTGCTCAATGACTCCCAAACAATTCGCTCAATGACTCATTTTCCAAACCCCTCCTTTGCTTGATGCTAAACATCAGTGATTGGTCCAATTGGTCTCATTTCCATTTCATTATGCCTATAAATGCCTGATAAAGCAGCATTTTTGAGAGCAGTGCTGCTTTGTGTACAGCGTTACCGGGGAAACCACTATTTGTACCGCTCCAAAAGTGGCATCTAGTGGCAAAGAATGCAATTGCATTTTCTTTCAGACCAACAGGAAAAGACCAACAAGCGGGCTGGCAATATGCTAGAAGAAGAACAAGAAGAAGTTTAATTTATATAGCTCCTTTCCATTGCTCAAGGTCACATTACATGGTGCTATACTAAACATTTACCTACCCAAATAGACCATACAAACACATATGGCCAAATATAGCCACATTATCCAAAATGCAGATTAAAGAGATACATTTCTAGCTGAGATCAGGCGGTCAAGGCACAAACCCCATTCGGCCCAGGTCCATGCTGCCAGCTCCACTCTGCTCACTACCGTGGATGGAGCAGATCAATGGGTTTATGCAAGCTTCCTATCGAGCAGAATGTGCATTCTAAACTATCTAGATGACTGGTTAATTCTAGCCCATTTCAAGGATGTGCTAAACATTCAAAAATCAAAGCTCTTTCAACACTTGCAGTCCCTAGGGATTTCTGTCAATGTGCAGAAGAGCAGGCTGCAAACCAGTCAGACCATTTCATTCTATAGCACTCTCAGTCAAAAGATTCTAATGCAATGACGTCAGTGGGAATTTATATAGCGGGAATGTCCACCCTTTTTTCCCGTACTTGAATGTCATTGGCCACCATGGTGCGCACGGTGCCATTCAATATAGCTTCAGTATTCTAGGAGAAAGAGAGTTTCCCATTACATTTACATTTATGCATTTAGCAGACGCTTTTATCCAAAGCGACTTACAATTGCATTCAGGTTATACATTTTCATTAGTATGTTTGTTCCCTGGGAATCGAACCCACAACCTTTTGAGCTGCTGACGCAATGCTCTACCACTGACTCTACCACTACCACTGCCACATAGGAACACCATTGGCCTTTAACGTCAGTTATGACGCAATGTCTCTTTCGCTCCTCTCAGGGAACCATGATTACGTTGAGTAACCAGGGGCGTTGTTCTATGTGGTGACGTAAATTCAACTGAAACAAGAAGACAGGGCAGGACATATCGAGCAGCCCCTCCCCCCCCTTTTTAAAATAGGCAATAGCGTTTTGTTTATATCTGTTCAGGCCAGAGTCGTTGAGCTCGGTAAAGCCGCATTTGATGGCCACAGTCTAATTGATTATGCCCTAGATTCAATATGAAACTCTTAGTAAAAAAAATGGTGATCATAATCATGCTGAGGCTGTGTAGTTTTAAAAGTGTTTAATATGTGGCGACTCACGTATATGATCCTATCCGTGTGATTGCGTCTCTGGACTGGAGCGACAGTCCGGATCACTGTGTGCGATGCCGCACTTCGCGTGACACAACGTGAAACCAGACCTCATTTGCCCCAATCAAAAGCATATTTACACTGTCTGAATTGTTCTCTACCACCTACATTGTGCATTATACGTGCCATTCACTGTAGAGGAAATACTACACTGTGAACAAGTGACCGATCTCAGCAGCAGCTTCAGTGTCTATTTATACTGTAGGGGGCGGGTGCTTCGGATGCTAGAGAGCATTTGATTGGACATATGACTTTGATGACAAGCTGTAGTGCAGGGTGATGCTATTAAAATCGTTGATCCATTTTGCCGGAAGTGATGAACTGCAAGCTTTGAATGCTAATATCTTCTAAAAATGAATGTTATAATTTTTTTGGAGTAGACTATCTTATAGGTAAATTTCAGGCTAACATATTCAAACTAAAAAACTGATTTCATTTAAAAAAATATATTTTATGGGTACTTTAAAAGAGATTTCCTTTATATGCTACCACTGTCAAAAAAATGTCTACTTTTGCTAAGCTTTGTTCCTGTAGTCAACAGTGCCAGCTAGAATTTTCAGAACGATGCACCGATGCAGACATGAGACAGACAAGAATGTCTGTGCAATATAATTAATCTCAATCATGGTACAAATACAAATGGTATGGTTTGTTTGTTTTACAGAGAACTGTAACGACCTTTATACATCATAAGCCCGATTCGGACGGTAATTGTTTCTCATATGTAGGTCTGTAAAAATAAATGTACCTATCACCTCAGTGATAAAACTCATAAATTCGGATGCTGATTTATTCACTGTGGAGGAGCGAGTTTTGTGATCCTATTTAACCTGAACGCGGCGCTGCTCATATATTATTATGTAAATGTATTTTAAAATAGCTATTATTTTGTAAAAATGTATTATTATTATTCCAAGCATATTATATAATATATAATCATATTTAATATTTGATTATTTATATCTCCTGTTTAAAATAGGAAAATAGAAGCTCTGTTGTATATAATTGTACGCGATATATATCTGTTTATAACACATATTTTACAATTGTATTGTATAATTGCTGCAACCATAATAAAGACCCATTTCGATTCCATTTTGTTTACGTTCTTTTCTTCTCTTTCTGCTCTCACTCGCTGTGGTGGAGCAGTTATGAAGTATTGTTCTTTTAAATACTTTCCAGAATTTCAGAAATAAATATGTATGCAAATTACACTGAAGTACAACGTTACCATACGGTGTTCGGGACTGCTCAAAAGGGTTGAAACACTGAATTTTGAAATTATCGTAAACTCAGAGATGTGAATTTGAATGGCAGTTAAATTACCACATGACTGTTGCATCTGCTTAGGATCGTAGATGATCGTTAGCTTTATGTTGTAGAGACCCTTTTAATCCTTTTGACATTTGCACATAAGGTACAGTCCTGGCCCCATATTCTACAGTTATACGGGTGATAAATTGCCAATGGTTTTCCCCCCATTATCAAGAAGATGCTAAAAAGATCAACTCTATGGTCTCCCATACTTCAAACACATTCCAAAGATAAGTAAATTACCCCCAGTGTCAGGCACCAAAGGACTGGCTGACCAGTGGACTACCCCTACGATTGCAATACACATAACACACACACATAAATACATTTTCTTTATTTAGACTATAATTAATCAGTTACAAATGTATCTGGTATATGAATGCTTTGTTTGTATGTTTTCCTATTATATTAGCCTAGTTACCACTCGTTATTTGTATTAGCTATGCTCTAAATGCTTATGTTCAGGTGTATAAATGTATCGCTGGTTTAATATCTTACAGATGTTTCTTTCTTGGTATCAAAATGGTCTGCTCTTTATTCCTCAAACAAAAAATTACACTATGTAATCATGAAATGCATCATGCTATTTTTACTATATTTTGGATTAAAACTGCACCAATCCTCCAGACCAACAATAAACATGCAAATGAGCCATAAATGGAGACAAAGAAAACTTATCCCGCTAAAAAATTCACGCCTGGTATTGAACATTCCACCCAAAAGGTGGGTGTGACTTGTAACTATTAAATGACCTTAACCCAGTCTAATTGTTGCTCAAAAACCCATGTTCTTGAGACTCTTCAAAACTCTCTTCTTGAGTTTGATTTTCTGGCAGTTTTTATCTTCAAGTAACTTTTGTTGATTTGCGATGTGGGCTTTCCTATCTTCAGAAGAATCAGAGGGAAACCTCCAGCTCACTCCTTAAGAACTCATCATGAACCTCTGTCTACCGTATCAGGAGTCTTGTTCAGCAACAAAACCAATACAAGTAACCGTTTACCACTATTTAGATGCATGTTTAAGTTTGAGCCCCCTTTTAAGGTGATTAGTGATTCTCTGATGATTCTCATTTGGTTGTGGTTAATTGATGTGAAATACTGCCATTATTTTGTTCTTCTCTCTTTCTTTCCTTACTTTCCTTCATTCTGTATATGTGTGTTTTGCTTAGTTAAATTGTATGTTAGCTATAGTTTCATTTAATAAATCCCCTATATTCACAATTGATTGTCTCTGGCTCACAATTTGAAGTCACTGAATGTTGCTCCTTGCTACATGCTAAACTACTGCTAGTACTGCATAACTTAGGAAATCTATTCTTCCTTGGCCAGGGAAATTATATTTCCTAGAGTTGATAAATGATTATATAGTCTGCTTGGTGGACGGACAGATCAAATATTTGTAATATTGATTCTGCTACAGTTAATTCTAAGATCTAATCTAAATATTTATTATTAATTATAACCAGTTATAATGTGTTTGCTCAAATCAGCTTCTGTGGTGCAGGGGCATCTGTTGCCTAGCAGCCACATCTGACCCTGGCACCACAAGAAACACCAAAGCAAAACTCGTGAATCAATCTGTCTCTAAGAGTAAGTATATATCACTCTTTGTCTCTTTCTGAAACACACAATTTTGGCAAAATTCACATAGTGTCAGACGCACGCGCACACACACACACACACACACACACACACACACACACACACACACACACACACACACACACACACACACACACACACACACAAACAAACCTGTTCTTCCTGAAGGGGTCATGTGGTTATCTTCATAGCAGACACAGACAGGTGACTGGCTCTAGCTACTTATTGAAACATTATTGTACATTAGTGTTGAAGTTTCCTTCCAGCAAACTGTCTCTCACATGAGTGTACAGAAATTATCCAAAGACAATTATCTAACATTCCAACCAATTACCAATTGATCAAATGCCCTATATGTTTTACAAAATGCTCAATATTTGTTTCTCCTTCGAGATGCCACTACAGTCACAATAGAAAAGAGAAAAGAGAAATCACAATTTTTGTTTCATGCAGACTTTAAACAAAAATATAACTACATTAATTGCTTTATGCTTAAAGTGAACAAAGTTAGGTCAGAAAATGCCATAATGCTGCCTTATGAATCTTCAAAACCCTTACAAAACCTTTGTTTATAATCATTAAATTATACTTTACAGAACACAATACTAGGCTATACAATATGTCAAAATATAACAGGATGCTGTTTTACAGTAACTTGAAAATACACATGAAAAGCCAGCAAATGCGTCCAAAGAAAATCAAGGCCCTACTGTAAGTCAAATGAGGCAAGGTAAAAATGTCAAATGTCACATTTAAAATAAGCAACCTGTTAATTGGAAATGACTGTGTCATTTTCTGCAAGTTGCGAATATTTCTGCAAAAGCATGTCTTTTTTTATTCCAAACAGAAAAATGTGAATCTGGCGATGTTTTATTATGTTTGCAGAAAGTAACTGTCTTGTCAGTGGCACTAAATGGTTAAAGCTCTATTGTATTTCAAAATAAAAGTACACCTACACCTACAATACCTACAAAATCCTAATGTGAGACAAAAGCGCACATTAACTTGTTGTGATTCATGGCATGCATCCACACAATTTCTTCCACTTTGTAAACAAAGGATACCACAAGCAGACTTGGACAGCACTCTGCAGCATGATACAATATGCAGAAGTTCTGTTTTAATTGAGCAAGGAAGCAATAAGTCAGGCCTGTAGAGTGAGCTACCTTAACATCTCATCCAACTCAATTACATTTCACCAGTAATTCTTGGCTGCAGCCCACCCTCAGGTTTTGTCACTAAAGCACAGAACAATACATCACCTCAACCTTGTTGCATGCCCTGAAATATAACTGAGACAAGGAACTTTCATTTATTACAAGATTGGTGTTTGAGGCAGGTCTGGTCACTTCCTCAATTTCCTCACCAAACTTCCAAATCCAAGGGCGGGAGTTTTATTTGTTGATAGAAACTATGGAACATAAAGTGATAAAACTTAATGACAGCTTTATTCAGGCTGTTGAGTGCCAGGAAGAAAGTATATCTGATTTGGAATGGATATGAAGGGAGCAGTAAGAGCCACATATATTTAGGACCTTCAAACTAATAACTCTGTAATATTTAATTTATATGCTCCTTTTGTTCATTTAATCCACCCAGTAGGTTTCTGCTTATTAAATAATTATGAGGTCAGTTTTCAATGGTTTTGAAATTAACAGGCGTACAAAATGCTTGATTTGAAGTTTCAGGGATCTGAATGAATGCTTATACCGTTAAATTAGACAATAAATTGACTGTCAAAGACTCAATGCAGTCATAATGTGCTGCAACACATATTTTGAGGACTTAAAATTAGAGGCATAAAGATGATGCAAGAATGTTCAAATTCTTTGTTAAATAAAAACAAGAGCAGGCAGTGCATTACATTATTTTTACCACAGGATATGGAGTGTTCGTAGTACCTATAGAGGAACAGAAATGTAACTTAGACATGAAGTGAATAAATTATCAAATAATTAAATTAAATTAAAAAAAAATTTGCAATGGACATATATATTTAAATAGTTTAACCTGTTTAAGGTAACAATAAAACAATATATTAGTAATTCATTTTACATGCTACTTTTAAATAGCACTTAAAAATGTCCAATTGCTTTTCTTAATCCATTTGCAACCAGCTTTTCTATGTTCTTTCGCAAAATTGTTTATTTGTCAGTGAAGTTAAACATTCAACAGTTCACATGTATTACAGTTCAAGCTAGGCAAGGATATGATATATGAATCTAAATGCAGCAGTTTACTTTTACTTTACAAAAAAAAATAACTAATAAAAAATAAAACAAAGAAGATAATCCAAGAACACAAAAACATAGGAGTAGGATAAAATGCAACAATAATACGTCGATCAGAGACACAAGATATATTGAGACGAATAATGCACAATGTGAGTATATTAGCAACAGCACATTGAGCAACAGATGAAGAGGTGTAATGGAAAAAAAGTGAGTAGCCCAACACACACACAATAGTTCACAATGTCACTGTGTAAGAGTAGTAAGGTAGTAGGCGAACACAAGGGGAGCTGGAGACTGGAGCAGACATCTGGATAGTTGGCGATAATCACAGAGGTAAGAAATCCAGGTAAGTAGATCACACAAATAAAGGAGTAGTCCTATTTGTAGACCCTGTAATGAAAATACAGTTTAATATGGAGCTATTGTTTCAGCTCGAATTAGTTATTAAATATTTAATATGCTTGATTAAAGCCCTATTAATATTTAACTTACGGTTTATACTTTGAGTGCTCGGCCAGCGAACTACATCAGTATATCCTCAATTAAAATCTCGCTTCTGTTCCGTGGCCCCCGGTAACAATAAACGAGATTAATAATTACTCGAGTTTGAGCTAGTTTGCGTTATCTTGGGCAAAATAAGGATGAAAATACTTAAAATCACATTCCAGAGACACTTGTTTATAAAATGGAAAAGGTTTATTCGTGATATTGCTATTCTAACATAAATGGATTACCTAATAAAGCAGACATACACACATACGAGAGTTTTGAGGTTAACTGTATGAAAGAATACCATCCTTTCTATTGCATAACTTAACTAACCAGGAAATGATCACGAACAAATCTTTGCTTTGTTACTGCATTCAGATCGAATTTACCAGTTTAGTCAGGATAAAAACGTTGGTTTGTTACTTGCTTTCTGTTGGTTTCAAGCAGGCTGGATGCGTTGGTTTCGTTTTCCCGCGTGAGTTCTTTGTTTCGGTTTCACGTGGTCGGTTCGTGCTCCTTCGGAGAAACCTCTGCTGCGTGACGTCACCGGGAAAGCTCTCTGCTCTGCAGTCGTTGAATTCGTTGCTCCGTGATTTTGCGGCTTTGGCACGGTCTTAGACTTCATAAATGGTTGGTTTTCAAGGTGAGAGTCCAGCGGACCGGCGCGCGCGTTGGAGGGCGCAGCTTCGCGGAGTTTCAGAGATGTTCAAGCCATGTTCAAGAGAGTCAGAGCGCCAGAAGAAGAGAGAGGCGCCGCCGCTGCGCCAAACAGTCCGTTTTTTGGACATCCCTAAAGGCGGCTGGTCCAATCAGAGCGTCGGTACGGGGCGGAGCCCCGCCTGCCCGGCTGGTTTTGCAAAGCATTTTCATGTGAGGACAGATAACTTGTTTGTACCCCTGTTATTCAAACTCTTATCGTGTTTACACATTTATACTATCACCACATTCGTTATCTTATTGATTCATACAATTTTGCAACCATTCATAAAAGTCTAAACACAACCTAAACATTCCAGCTTAAAGTATGATTAGAAATCAGCCCACGTTTTCCCAAATAATTCATATTCCACAAGCATATGAGAGAAAGAGTACACAATTAATATCCACATGTTCCTTGTGTAGATGAATTATTATCATGAAATGAATGTGTCTCTTGGAAATCTTCTAGTGGCCATTTCTCTTTGTTCTGTGACCGAAAATCGCGCTTTTGCGCTGATGCAAAGGGGAGGGGTTTTAGAGAGCGCTGATTCTTTAGCTGCCCCCTTCTGGTGACTTGTAGAGTTGAATTCCTGCCGATATCGTTACATATCCCCTCGGGCTTGGTGATGTTCCCTGATGGAACCTCGTCAAGGCCCTGGAACAAGAGGCAGGAAGAACAGGCACATACAAGACACAAACATCATTCCTATCACTGACTAAAGCCTGGTGCAGGTAATTTGGGAAGGAACAGGTTAGAAACTTGAGAAGACATAGGGATGCATTGTTTATCATTATTGACAATTGGGTCATTTTGACTGTTTTAATTGTCAGGGGCTCGAGGCGGTATAGGCATGATCTCAGTCAGGTTGTTCAAATTCTCGGGTTCGGGTTCTCGGTCGGGATTACCACGTCGAAAAAGGCGAGGGACGCCTGACGTGCATTTGTTGAGAGACTCTTGACGACGCTCACTCGCTTGTGTAGGAGGAAGGCCAGTGTCAAATTCATAACATATCCTACGATAGTAGAGATACAAAGCGCCGTGTCAGCGGCAGACCAGGACCGAATAATTGGCGCCGGGCGGGCGGAAGGCGGCGATAGCTTCTAGCGCTGTCAGCCGGTGTCAATTCAATAAGAGATTTCGATTTCAACCTGACATTCATCGTCGGTGAGGTGATACAATGCTAACTCGTCAATATGGAGGATCGCGCTTCGGGCAGTGATCCATAACGTTTGGTTGGGCAAATTAATGCGGCGTGGCGGTGTCGTGTTAATCGCATGTGAGGGTGGCTGTTCGTGCTGGGGTGTTGACCAGCCATCGGTTTCTGATGATTTCGGCTTATGCGTTACCTCAACTTGAGAACGTGGTGTTGCTTCAAGGGCAGCTAGTGTCGGGTTTAATGGATTCTAAACCGCAGATGCCCTTGGTATTATCGCGACGCAGAGTTTACTCGGGTAGGGGAGTGAATGTCCTAAGTGAGCGTGCCCATCTTTGAGTTTGGGGCCAGATACAACTGTTCGTTGTTCTCGTAATACGCAGCGACTTTAGGAGTTTGGATTTTGACATAGGTTTTCCCTTGCCGTAATCCCACATTCACAACGCCTTTGAGCCGGTAAACATTATTAACGCGATAATGGGCAAACTGAAAAGACAACTAAATCACCTGTTTCCGGGTTTGCGTATATGGGAATAGCGCTACCGGAAAGGGGCGAGATGGGTTTGGATGAGACTAGCGGGGCCCGCGAGTGGCCGGGTTACAACGCTTGAACAAGGCTAAGAGGTATCGTGTAGCACGGAATCCTATTCATGGCTACGTTGTCAATCGAGGAACTTACATCGTGTATCATGTCGTTCATGACTTTGGCGGGTGGCCTCGATCGGTCGACAGCGGTTCTCACAGCGAATTACAGCGACTTTACTGACGGAAGTCGATCTCAATTTCAGGACCTGGATTCAAGGTTTGGTTAAAGGGTTCAAAGTGAAAGAGGAAAGGAAACACAAAGTGAGACACGCGATAAAGAAACCAAACGATAAAGTAAATTAAAAAAAAAAAAAAAAAAAAAAAATAAAAAAAAAAAAAAAAAAAAAAAATTATATAATAATGAAAAAATTGAGAGTAACTCCTCTCTACTAGATTGGTCCTAGCAGTGCTGCGGAGGAGAGAATATGGGTTGTGTCTAAGCATGGTTGCTATATGTTTTCCTAAAATGACAATAGTTATGCTTGTGTGGTGCATATGGTTGTCGGTCTGTGTCAGTGGGTCGGATCTTCCCCCTTTTCCTGTCGGTGGTTTGGATTTGCCGGTTGGCACTGGCAACCCATCATGGTGCATCGTGTGCGTGTGTCAGCGTACTCCCCTCTGGCCGTGAGGTACTACGAGCTGTGGCGCAGTGAGTGGCTCAGGGACATGTGGACACCGTCTTGCAGATGCAGCATGTAGTCGACAGAGTGGAGCTTGGAGCTCGGAGGATGTGTTACATGGTTTTGACATGTGAGCTGTCATGGTTCGTAGACGAATCCGCATGTGAGGGTGAGGAGATCGTCAGCAGCGAACTGAGGTGGTATGGTAATGCAGGAGGGCAGGGGTGTGCTCGCCAGTGGCGTGCTGGCGGCGGGTTACTGCTGCCACTGTAGGGTTGGGTGGGAGGGCATGAAAGGTCCAGGACTCTTCATGTGATGCACCTGCTGTGGTGAGGGCATCGTTTTGGTCATTTGAGGGGCTGGAGTTTGGGAGGAAACGTTTAGGATGTCAGACCTGATCTGGTGTTCTCCGGAGGAATGGCAGGTGACTGAGACAGCACTTTCAGGAACTTGAGTTTCATCAGCAGGTGTTTGTTGGACGCTGCTGTGATTTGGAGTATTGGGTGTTGAGTTAGTGTTTAACTCTGTTGCTGGGTTTTCAGGTGGGGTTTCATGTCCATCTGAAGTTAGGGTGTTTACTGTTCTCTGAGAGCAAGGTGAAGCGGTGCTGTTTTCTGGGGCTGATTTGTTCAGCTTGTCACTGCCGTTCGCCTGACAGCTAGTCAGGCTGACTCTGGTTCGTCTTCCTTTTCCCACTGATTCTCATGAGACCACTTCTCCCAGTGTCGTCCAGGTGAGCGTTGACGCCCACGCCGGTTCATCCCATCGGTCATACCTCTGTTCAGGTCGAGTGTCAGCGTGAGTCTCGTTCTCTGTTGGACGGGAGTGCATTCCATTCTCTGTGTGGTGGCTTAGCGCTGTCTTGGCGTTGGGTGCCCTCTAGAGCCAGTTCATGGTGTTGCGTGTTGAAATCAAGAACTGCTGGGGTTTTGCGCTCTTTTCTGAGGCCATCTTTTGTTTGTAGTAGGCCTTTTGCACCAAGTCTCGCAACTGCTGAGTGTTCATCGCTCGTGGACATGCGAGAACGCCAAGATGGTGGCTTATGCCAGGATGAAGATTCCTGAGGAAGAGAGTTTTAAAGTTCAGTTCATCTTCCATGTCAGAATCATTGCGAGTTCCAAAATATGCTTGTCTGAGTCGACTATAGTAAGCTTGAGGAGTGTCGTGACGCCCTTGTCTCGCCTCCAGGGCAGCCACTAAGCCTTGATCGGACTCAGGGTCGGCGAACTCTTTAATAAGGGCTTTTCGCAGCCGTTGATAATCAGTCTTTGTGTTAACAGGCTGCCGGTCCAGGAAGCTGCGTACTTCAGGACTGGATGTCGCTCGGAGTAAATAGAGTTTATCTTTGTCCGTAACGTTAGGTCGCATTTCCAGATGGAAATCAATATCTTGCAGATACGCTTGGACCGTTTGGCTGTTTGGCACGCTGGGGTTGAATTTGCCAACGTTTCGGGCGAGCTTGTCAAGGTCTTTTAGGTCCAAGCTGTGCGACGATCCGCGGCTGGCTGCAGCAGATTCTTCTGGTTCTGTCGTGATATAAAGTTCTTCAGACGGCGCTGGTGACTGTTTTAACACCACCCCTCTGTCTTATGTTCACGTGTCAGTCCAGGCACAGGTGACTTGGTCCTGCTTGGCAGGTGCGGTTGGTGCACGTCCTGTCCTTGACGGCTCTGGCGAGTTCGTAAGCGTGCTTGAGTTCCTCTTGGAAACTTTCAGACTCCTCTGTGACGTAGTCGAGCTGTTGTGTTAGGCGGTTGATCTCGTTTCTTGATTCAGCCAAATGAGCTTCGAGGGCCTTGATTCTGCTGTTTTGTCCCTGAAGTCAGTCTTTGCCTTCTCTAGTAGCTTCTCTGCATACTGTAGCTTGTCTGCACGATCAGCGAAGTCCTCTTTGAGTTGCTGCATTTCGTGGCTGGTAGCTTCTAGAGTTTCTTTTAGCCTGTTGATTTCCTCATCGGCGCGCCTTGCTCCACCTCATCGGTCCCTTCCTGTCGCTTCACGTTCCAGCTGCTCTATGCGCTCGTTGTGCGCTTGTCAGCTCCTGCTGGCGCAGCGGCGTGCTTGTCGCTCAGTTTGAGGGTGGCGATGCGAGTGTGTGACTTAAGCTTGAGGTGATCTTGGCTAATTCTTTGTGATTGTAGTTTTGACTTGGGTCTTGTCTCATGATGCTTGTGATGTTGTCATCTAGTTGGTCCTGTGTTCGATGTTGGAGTGCTTCAGCAGCTTTAGGGAGGATGCTGTTTGTTGTAGCACTTAGCCACATTTCCAGTCCTTCCCAGTGACCGACATGTTCTGGCTGGTGATACATGTTCTGGCGGTGATGGGATCTTGGACCGAACTGACACAGACCTTGGATGGGAAACAAAGCAAAACAAAACACAAACAAAACAACAGGGTGTGAATGTGCACAGTGTAGTGTATGCTAGTGTTGAGTGTGATTCTGTTTCTGTGGTCCTCTGTGGTGGGGTGCGTGTAATTTGCAGCTTCTGCGTAGAAATTGCGCACGTAGAGGCAGCACTGTTGGGAAACAGAAAGAAAAGCACACTAACAGAATGAGTACACAGGGACAATAACACTAGACCGATCTCTTTTAATAGCAGATTCTCTCTTCGTTTAAGTCTGATTTAGAAGGACGCTTCTAATCAGAGGATTGTAGGCGAGTTTTCTTTTGTAATAAGACTGTTATTGCTATTTCAATTTTCTCCTTGATGGAGGAAAATAACAGCAATGACAGTGCTTGTCCCTTAATGGCAGGATTTTACACCGCAACGCTGGTCAGCGTGTTTCGCGTGTTTAAAAATTTTGCCGATGTCTATCTTCTCATTGCACCTGCTTTAACTGGGAGGGTAGGATTTCACAATAGAGGGTAAATGATAAACAGTTTGAATGTGGTTCTCAAGTTTCATACATATCTGTTCAATTGTGACATTTCGCCTATTCGTGATCTTCCCTGAAGCTTTAAGCAAACAAGTCAAATTAGAAGTTAGTAACAGGGAGAAAAGAAAAGAGAAATTAAGATTTATTCCCAAGATTTAAAACTAATACGCTTGGCACAAGGTGGTGCTGTTGAGTCGCTATGCTAAGGTTACGCTTTTATGCTCCAGATTGGTGAGAAATGACTTTGACTGGTATGGTGTCACTGTCACTTCTCCAACACAGCACTAGGGGAGCACTATCTACTCTCAGGCCTAAGTAAAGAGGACTAATTTTAATTTAATAAAATTATTTTAATTAAATTATTATTAATTTTACTTGAGTTAATCAGATCACCTAAGGAAATGAAGTATGGCCTACAGATAGAGCCAGACTTGTATTTAAGTTTGAAATTAGAATTAAAATTAGAATTTGGTTTCTAATTAAAATTTATGATGTTATAATTAAAATTAATAGGATTCACTTAGGATTAGAATTTACAAATGCAATCTGCAATTGAGTTGACAAACCAATATTGTTGCAAAATGTAAACAGGAAGTGTAATTAATTATTAAATGTAATTAGAATTTTCGAATTCATAATTAATTATTAAATTAATTTACAGCTTCTAAATCACTAGTTTTGGATTCCCATAATAGTAATTAAAATAATTTCCAAACTTAAGCATTCCTCTCATTGTCATTAACGTCAAAAAAAATAAAAATAATAATCAATCGGTATCCTACTTGTAAATGAAATTAAAAATTTCTGGCCCTCTTGATAACTTAAGGTTTTATTGTAGTGGTCAAATTATAAGAGCGTTTATGGTTCATAAATGGATGCTGTTGTTGCTGGAAGCAGGAATTGAAAATGTTATTAAATTAAATTAATTCAAAATTAATTTGTAATCAATTGTGACATTCAATTAACAATTAAAAATTCCTAACAATAGCGCTATCCATTGATGTGTTATGAAATCATAAAAGCCATTATAATTGAATTAAATCAACCTCACCATATTATCAAAGTAATACTGAATTATCTTCTAATAACCCACCACTTATTAAGCTGGTCCCACAAAAGGTAAAAGACTTTAATCAGCTGTTATATTAAACCAACCTGTGAAATTGTTAACACTGATGATTGGGAAACATTAACACAGCCAACTTAAAACACGTTAGTCTTTTAAATGGGAGAGGGAGAGAGAGAGAAAGGGAAAACGTGAGTGGCTTTTTCACACACACCCACTGCATTCAAGCTTTAAATGCTATGTGCTAATCAAGCCGTAATGCTACCAGCATGGCTAAAGCTTCTTTGTTTCAGTTAGCTTATATGCGCTAGCTATTAGCTTACACGTGGCCAAGTCTCCACGTGGCTAAACTGGTCGCTATGGCAACTCAGTGCCTATAGGAAAAGGAAAATGTGCTTCACGCTCAGAAACAAGCAGCATTGTTCAGACTTGAATTTTCTATAGCACATATAATCTCACTCATTTAGGGCGAGATAAATTTATCTACGGGTTACTTATAAACCAACAAAGCCTCAGCGGGCTATTATGTGAATATTTGTCTGTTTAGACCGCACATAAACAAACAATCGATTGCAAAATTTCTCCCTTTCTCAAAACGACTGGCCACTCCTTTGAGCGCCGTATGCTTGAATTCACTGTGTGAAATCAAAATGGGCTGAGAATTACTTAAATAGCTACTTTAATATTCTACAGCGGGAGTCACGTGGCTGGGTTTGCAGTGGGAACACGCACTAACAAAAGCATTACCACGAAGGCCTTAAGAGAGGGGCAACAAGGGACACGCTGTTTTCGCCTCTCATGCGCTTTAGAGCGACTTTTATTAATTATTTACTGCAGTTTAATTTCTTCGAACTCGAGTTAACAGTTACACTCTCTTTCATTCAAACTCACTGTGTTTCACAAACAAGAATGCAATATCACAAATAACCGTTTGTTTCTCTATATTTACTCAATTCTTCCGGATAAAAGTGAGAAATATTTATATTGTCTCTGGTTTGATTTTCAGATTTTAGTCTTTAATTGCCCGCTTTTATCCTCCACCATTTATGTAATGAAAATACAGTTTAATATGGAGCTATTGTTTCAGCTCCGGGAATTAGTTATTAAATATTTAATATGCTCGATTAAAGCCCTATTAATATTTAACTTACGGTTTATACTTTGAGTGCTCGGCCAGCGAACTACATCAGTATATCTCTCTATTAAAATCTCGCTTCTGTTCCCGTGGCCCCCGGTAACAATAAACGAGATTAATAATTACTCGAGTTTGAGCTAGGTTGCGTTATCGTTGGGCAAAATAAGGATGAAAATACTTAAAATCACATTCCAGAGACACTTGTTTATAAAATGGAAAAGGTTTATTCGTGATATTGCTATTCTAACATAAATGGATTACCTAATAAAGCCTAGACATACACACACATACGAGAGTTTTGAGGTTAACTGTATGAAAGAATACCATCCTTTCTATTGCATAACTTAACTACCCAGGAAATGATCACGAACAAATCTTTGCTTTGTTACTGCATTCAGATCGAATTTACCAGTTTAGTCAGGATAAAAACGTTGGTTTGTTACTTGCTTTCTGTTGGTTTCAAGCAGGCTGGATGCGCTGGTTTCGCTTTTCCCGTGAGTTCTTTGTTTCGGGTTTCACACGGTCGGTTCGTGCTCCTTCGGAGAAACCTCTGCTGCGTGACGTCCACCGGAAAGCTCTCTGCTCTGCAGTCGTTGAATCGTTGCTCCGTGATTTTGCGGCTTTGGCACGGTCTTAGACTTCATAAATGGTTGGTTTTCAAGGTGAGAGTCCAGCGGACCGGGCGCCAAGACGTTGGAGGGCGCAGTCATGGAGTTTCAGAGATGTTCAAGCCATGTTCAAGAGAGTCAGAGCGCCAGAAGAAGAGAGGCGCGCCACCGCCGCTTTAAACAGTCCGCTTTTTGGACATCCCTAAAGGCGGCTGGTCCAATCAGAGCGTCGATGCGGGCGGAGCCCCGCCTGCCCGGCTGGTTTTGCAAAGCATTTTCATGTGAGGACAGATAACTTGTTTGTACCCCTGTTATTCAAACTCTTATTGTGTTTACACTAGTGGTGGGCTTCGGCGTTAACGCAAGCTGCGTTAACGCGAGACTCTTATCGGCGATAAAAAATATCGCCGTTAATCTATTCTCAAAGTTGGGTTGGGAGCTGGGTCTATACTACGCAAGCTATGATGACTTTCACCCTGATATTTTAGCCGGATGTATACCTAGCCGAATTGCACTGTAGGGGCGAGAACGAGTCTTCGAACTAGAGGCTCGCAGTCCGTGATGGACAGATTGTTGTTAACGGCTGGTCTATGTGGTAATACAATCGGGCAGGACATCCAAACGCTCATCTATCATTCATCAACCTCAAATATGGCTTTTCATCTGAAAGATGTATGTAGTAGCAACTTTACATGGCCGCTCAATATGATGTTAACCTAGAGAAATGTGCTATTGAAGTGTTTGTGTGGAAGCGTGCTTGCTGCAGGACAGGCTCGTGCTCACTTGCTCTTAAAATCTCCGTCATTTTTGGTCATACAGATAAAAGTAGCCTAATACATCTTTCGAATCTGTAAAGACTATACGTTTATTTGTGTGCACTCAGAATAACAACGAAACGTTGGCGCTTTTTAAGCAAACAGGATGCGCTTTAGGTCTCGTGAACTTGAGAATTCACTCCCGTGTCACCCTCTGCTTGAACCTGTGTGTATGCCTAACGTTACTGTGAAATTACCACATCACACGTGACGTGCTAACATGGATGCAGCTATGAAGCCGCGGTTTGCTTCAGGAAAATTTATTTTAAGAAGCTTCCCAATGGAAACTGTAAACAGTTCATCACGACCTCTTATGTAGGCTCAAAGTTCAAAATTCATGTTTAACTGAATAAACAGTTAGTAAACACAAGTACATCTTATTGAACATAGTTTATTTTCATCGCCAATTATCATAGTAGAACAGCTTTCTCAAGCAGTTTGTGATGCATTTTGGAAACAGGAGATGAGCCCCTGGTCTATCGCGCCACCTGGCTTGAGAAACCCGTTCTCAAAGACTTACTTTTAGTCATTATTTGGGTAGCACATATTCTGAATGCCTTCGCAGAATTCAAATGAGCCATTTTAATCTAGATTAATCTAGATTAATTCCAAAATTAATCTAGATTAATCTAGATTAAAAAATTAATCTATGCCCACCCCTAGTTTACACATTTATACTATCACCACATTCGTTATCTTATTGATTCATACAATTTTGCAACCATTCATAAAAGTCTAAACACAACCTAAACATTCCAGCTTAAAGTATGATTAGAAATCAGCCCACGTTTTCCCAAATAATTCATATTCCACAAGCATATGAGAGAAAGAGTACCACAATTAATATCCACATGTTCCTTGTGTAGATGAATTATTATCATGAAATGAATGTGTCTCTTTGGAAATCTTCTAGTGGCCATTTCTCTTGTTCTGTGACCGACGAAATCGGCTTTTGGCGCTGATGCAAAGGGGAGGGGTTTAGAGAGACGCTGATTCTTTAGCTGCCCCTTCTGGTGACTTGTAGAGTTGAATTCCTGCCGATATGCTACAACCCGACCAATATGAGTGTATGGAGCTGGCTTAAATAGAGTGGAGCTGATGGAGGTGGTGTGGGTGATTATGGAGTTTGTGATAAGGGACATGACTACTAAAACTAAGGTCTGTCTCCAGACTCACCCCAAGATTTTTGACTTGATTTTTAGTTGTTTGACCCCTAGAATCAAGGTATGAATTCACCTTGAGAACGTCATCTTTATTTCCAAATGCAATGACTTCAGTTTTCTCCTTGTTTAACTGAAGAAAGTTCTGGTATTTCCAACTGTTAATTTTATCAATGCATTGGCAGAGGGAGTCAATGGGGCTATAGTAATTTGGAGATAAGGCTAGGTAAATCTTGGTATCATCAGTTTAGCCGTGATAGGCAATTTGGTTCTTTCTCATTATTTGACTTAGTGGGAGCATATATAGGCTAAACAAGACGGTGCAAACATTGAGCCTTGTGGGACTCTGCATGTCATGCGGCAGAACCAGTAAACTGGGCGATCCAGCTGAGGGTGCAAAGCCAGGCTGAGCTAAACAGAACCAGTGGAGGAAGTGGAGACAGGGGCTTGGTGGAACCAGCAGACGAGAAGGAGCTAATAAGCTGGGCAGGATAAATGGAGAAAAAGGTGCTAAGAGGCTGAGTGAGACCAATGAAGATGAAGGAGCTTGGCAACTGGGAGGACCAGTGGAGGAGGAATGGCTTGGGAACTGGTGTGAATAAACCAGTCAATCAAATCCAATAATCCAGATTAGACTGATGGATACAAATATACTTCAATGGAGGGTGTATGGGTGGGACTCCATTCGGATGTTGAACTGGATTAAAGAAATCTATGAGCAGGTGGGGAATTGTGTTTGACAAGCGATGTCCAAATAAATATAATAAATACACAGGAAAACGATGAAACAAACAACTGAAGTGATGAACATAATCAGCAATTTTGTAAACAAATTAGGATATGAGAACAAAGGAAACAGTAACTAAAACACAGGAAAACAAGAAAATCAAGCACAAGTCCAAAGAAATTAAAATAAAAACAAAACCAAATGTGACAATATGGGAGAGTAACCAATTATATTTCAAAATAATTTTAATATTTTTATTAAAAATTAGTTTTCTAAGAAGTGTCATTAAATTCTCTCAAAAGTGTATTGACTGCAGTGCACCTATGTTTGAACTGTTAAATGCCATTTTCCACTTGATTAACAAATAAATGAAGAAAAGCATCTAGCAAAAGATTAGCTAAAGCAATTGGCAAAGCGATTAAGAAAGTCAATGCATTATAAAATTACAAATAATTTAATTCTTAATTAATGATTAAATTATTAATATATTATGTATTGTCATATTTAGTTACATTTTTAAACATTAGAAAATCTACTTAAAATCTACTAAATTTAGGAACTATAACAGATGCACAGAACAGAGACTATAATGATTGACAGCAGCAATAAGCAGCCCACCTGAATATATATCAACCATGAAATAAGTTACTTTAAATTTTGTATTCCAGAGCTATTGCTTTAAAAAAATAAGTTGTTTACGAATTCAGTTCATCTAAATACCAAACACTGAGTGACCATAACAATCAGAGGTGAAAGCAGAAGCAACACATAAAAATAAACTTCAGCTGCTTTTTGAGGGGCCAAGATGAGTTTGTTACTGTGCATTTGCATGATGCAGTTCTGGCAGCTCCATCCTAACAAAAGCTAGAAACAGCATAGAGAAGAATATGGTGTACTATGATTCATAACTGAGAAAGTGAAGTAAAAAAAGATCAGAATAGACCACCTTGAATGTGAGACAGTTTTAGAGGGCAGTACATTGGATCAGTATGTTATTTTAACTACACATTTGACTAGGGGAAACGAACCAGAGTAGAACAAAATAGAGTTTATGAAAAAATTTACTAATCTATGGTACTTCAACATGTGCATTCATTTTTAGAGCTTGACAGCTATTGGTATTATTTACTTTCACAGAACGGAAAAAAAGCATATTGGACATTCTGCCAAATGTCTTCAAACACCAATCATACATTCCTGTCCTTTCTTTTAATACTCTTGTGGGCTTGTGGTGAACTTGACTGAGCGTTTTCTGATGGTGTGAAGTGTGCTCAGAGCTGTTCTTGTCTCAATAGCTCAGATATCAGGTGGCACAGATGAGTCATAGCAGTGATCAGAAGTAATTAAAAACAGGACTGGTCATCAGTAGCCAGTAGAGGGACTTTGGGGAACAAGCCAACATAAGTAAACATATTTTTCTTAAACTCATTTAACTTGCAAACATACACAAAATGTGTATAATAGACATATCTAACATTTCCAAATCAGATTTTAAAGCTATGGAAATACTTAATACATTTCCATAGTGTAAAAAGGGGTATGATATTTTTTCTAATGATACCTCCAGAGGTGGAAAGAGTACAAAAATATTGTACTCAAGTAAAAGTACCATTACATTACTGAAATTTTACTTAAGTACAAGTAAAAGTACCAGTCTAAAAATCTACTCAAGTAAAAGTAAAAAGTAGCTCATTTAAAATTTACTCTGAGTAAAAAGTACTTAGTTACATTTTAACAATGAGAGCGAGGAAAAAATGGGATCGACCAAAGGTGTCAAACTCAGTACCTGGAGGGCCACAGCCCTACACAGTGTAGATATTACCCTAATTAAACACATCTGATACAGCTAAACTAATCATTTAGGCTTATTTGAAAACTACATGGTGTGTGTGTTGGAGCAGGGTTGGAACTAAACTCTTTAGTGCTGTGGCCCTCCAGTAACACCCTCCAGAGTTTGACACACCTGGGATATGGGCCTATAAATCTCAAACTAGGTGTTTTTAATTAAATTAATCGGTTAATTAGAATAATAAGACATTTGGGCTGTTACCAGGCAAATTAAATCAGTATCAACAAAATGCATCTTTGCAATGCAGAGGAAACGCAGAAGCTTCATCTGAAGTGGCATTTAGATGTATTACACACTGACATGAATGCATTTAGCCTGCAGTTACAAATGCAGAAATAATGTTTTGATAAATATGACATAAAATGTGACCCTGAACCAGAAACCAATTTCCTAATTGATTTATACATCATCTGAAAGCTGAATAAATCATATTTCCATTGATGTATTGTTTGTTATGATCGGACAATATTTTTAAATATGGAATCTGAGGGTGCAAAAAATCCAAATATTGAGAAAATCTCCTTTAAAGTTGTTCAAATTTAAGCTCTTAGTTTTGATATATTTACAGTAGGAAATTTACTAAATACATTAATGGAACATGATCTTTACTTAATATGCTAATGATTTTTGGCATAAAAGAAAAATGTATAATTTTAACCCATACAATGTATTGTTGGCTATTGCTACAAATATACCCCAGTGACTTAAGACTGGTTTTGTGCTCCATGCCAGGGTCACAAATGTTAAATAGTCATTTGAAATTAAAAATAAATAAATCAAAAGATACTTTAAATGTTAAATTAGAACCACCAGTAGGTGTCAGCAAGTCACTCATAAGAGAGTCATTGTGATTGAACAGAATCATTTAAACGGTTAATTCAAGGAATGAAACACGTCATTGCTCAGAGTCAGAGACCCAAAACTGTGTATGGAATTATTTTTGTTGTCGAAATAGAGCAAAACAGGCAATGTGTCTAAAACGTAAGTCTCTTAATTAACTTGTTTTTTAACTGTGTAAAAAGCAAAACTACAGGCCTATGTAATCATGGTGATTTTTGAGAAAACGGCATTCTTCATGTGATGTTGACTTATATTAAATTATATAAATATATAAATTTTCTGCTTCTATATCTTCAATTTGTTATCATTCTAAACGCATTTTAACAGACTGAATCACGCAGTGAAAGAAAGCACTCAGATGCACGGATTAGTCTAATCTAACGTTACTAGATTTCACAGCACACTGTTTAGAGCAGCGGTTCTCAATTCCAGTCCTCGCGCCCCACCGCTCTGCACATTTCGTATGTTACTCTTATCACTTCAGACGTTTGTTCTATTCGAACGCAAGTGCCCTGCGAAGTGGACATCACACGATATTCCTCCATGATTCCAGTTCGCGAACGTATTCCATTCATAGTGCATTGAAGTGTGCAGACGTGAATTTAAATTGTATATATTTACAGACGTATATGATGTCACACTCGTCCGTGCGTAAAGATGTTGCGCAACGCAAATCCATGAATGAATGTTCTGAAGTGAAGTAAACTTCAGCGGCTTTCCCCTGCTCAGGGAGTAGGGAGCAATGGACACTGTGTAGGGAGCATGTCAATCGGAACACAGTTCATTCATGGAGCGCACTTCTAACGAGCTGATTATCTGAATCAGGTGTGTTAACTAAGAGAGACATGAAAAATATGTAGAGCGGTGGGGCGCGAGGACTGGAATTGAGAACCGCTGGTTTAGAGTGATTTGTTTGGTTTTTGGCAAAATACTGATAATGTCAAATCGCACATCGTTAAAACAACAATTACTATATTTTCGCAGACGATATTGCACACCCTGCAGCACTGTCTTTTTGGCTCATTTGTGCAAAACCTTTTGCTAAACCGTAAAGCTTCATTTTAACCACCAATGCAACGATGCAAGTATTTACCTTATCTCCACATGCTTGCGAAGGGTGATGTCGATATATTTATAAGCTGCTAGTTCAGTCTCCCGAGGCAAACACAACTAACACTGCATAATAGAGCATGAATATGGCCAGGGGTTCACTTCATTTCCTCGAGTCCAACTTCAGCAGAGTACGACGGGTCTGGTTTTCAGCTGGGTCTGCACCATTAACGCCTGTCTTGTTCGTCTGCATCTTTCTTGTGATTTTAGCGCCAGTTTCTTCTTCTGCCCATTATTTGCTGCAGTTGTTTCCACGGAGCGATTTTTTTTACTCAGTAACGAATGAGTTTTAAAATGTAGCGAAGTACAATACACACAAAATATACTTAAGTAAAAGTAAAATTACAGATTAAAAATATTACTTAAAAAGTACAAGTACACAAAAAGCTACTCAATTACAGTAAACGCGAGTAAATGTAATTCGTTACTTTCCACCTCTGGATACCTCTATTTATTAGAGCAAATCTCATCAAAATACAGAATATTATAGATATTCTATGAATTATACTCTGTAATGCCAGTTTAATATAGAGCTATTGTTTCAGCTCCGAATTAGTTATTAAATATTCAATATTGCTTGATCAAGTAATATTAATATTTAACTTACGATTTATACTTTGAGTACTCGTCCAGCGATTACATCAGTATATCTCTTATTAAATCTCACTTCTATTGCCCGTGCGGCCCCGGTAACAATAAAATGAGATTAATAATTTCTCATGTTTTAGCTAGGTAACGTTATCTTTGGGCAAATAAGGATGAAAATACTTAAAATCACATTCCAGAGACACTTCTTTATAAAATGGAACAAGGTTTATTCGTGATACTGCTATTCTAACATAAATGGATTAATTAATAATACACAAACATACACATTTATACAGGATTTTGGTGAGTAAACTCAGGAAGTAAAAATAGCCCTCTTAGCTATTTTGAACTTAAACCAACCAGAAGATCACGAACAAATCGTATGCTTTGTTACTGCATTCAGATCAATTTACCACGTCACCGGGAGTTGAAATCGGAGATTGTTTGATGCTGGTTTGCGTTGAGATGGTAGCGTCGTTACGCTGCTGGTTCTCTGACGTTACGGCGTTACAGTCTTTGATTCACGCGTGTTATTTGTCTCAGCCGGTCTTGAGGCGAGATTCCAGCGGGCCGTCCTTCCGGCGTTGGCGGCGAGGAAGAGTTACAAGCGAGCTTCAAGAGATTCAAGAGATGTTCATGCCATGTTCAAGAGAGAGAGCGCACACTCGCGCTGCTTTTAAACTGTCCGTTTGGACATCGCCCACAGGCGGCTGGTCCAATCAGAGTTGTCGGTATGGGCGGACCCGCCCATGTCCAGGCTTTCTGGGGTGGAATTTACGTGATCATTCCATTCATTCCGTGGAAGATACAAACTTACAGATTTTATATGCATGTTTAGTCACACATGATGCTAAAGCTTAACGGTCATGCACACCAACTTATGGCTTATGACGCCAGCTTCATTTAGAGACTAAACATCGCATTTACCAGGCACACACACATTACTCGGATTATACAGTTTAAGGCATGCATAAGAAATCATCCCACCTTTCTAAACAATTCACATTCACACAAGCATATGAGAGAAAGAGTACAACAATTAATATCCATATGTTTCTTGTGTAGATGAATTATTATTATCATCATGAAATGAATGTGTCTCTTGGAAATCTTCTCGTGGCCACTTCTCTTTGTTCTGTGACCGAACGAAATCGCGCGCTTTTGCGCTGATGCGAAGGGGGAGGGGTTTTAGAGAGACGCTGATTCTTTCGGTGACGTGTAGAGACAGTTGAATTCCTGCCGATATACGTTACATATCCCCCTTTGGCTTGGTGATGTTCCCTGATGGAACATCGTCAGGCCCTGGAAAAAAAGGGCAGGAAGAACAGGCACATACAAGACACAAACATCATCTCTATCACTGACTGAAGCCTGGTGCAGGGTAATTTGGGAAGGAACAGGTTAGAAACTTGAGAAGACATAGGGATGCATTGTTTATCATTATTGACAATTGGGTCATTTTTGACTGTTTTAATTGTCAGGGGCTCGACGAGGCGGTATAGGCATGATCTCAGTCAGGTTGGTCGAATTCTCTGGTTCGGGTTCTAGGTCGAGATTACCACGTCGAAAAGGCGAGGGACGCCTGACGTGCATTTGTTGAGAGACTCTTGAACGACGTTCACTCGCTTGTGTAGGAGGAAGGCCAGTGTCAAAGTCACAACATATCCTACGATAGTAGAGATACAAAGCGCTGTGTCAGCGGCAGACCAGGACCGAATAATTGGCGCGCCGGCGGGCGGAAGGCGAGCGATAGCTTCTAACGCTGTCAGCCGGTGTCAACTCAATAAGAGATTTCGATTTCAACCTGATATTCATCGTCGGTGAGGTGATACAATGCTAACTCGTCAATATGGAGGATCGCGCCCTTCGGGACAGTGATCCATAACGTTTGGTTGGGCAAATTAATGCGCTGCGGTGTCGTGTTAATCGCATGTGAGGGTGGCTGTTCGTGCTGGGGTATGACCAGCCATCGGTTTCTGATGATTTCGCCATGCGTTACCTCAACTTGAGAACGTGGTGTTGTTTCGGGCGGGCACTAGTGTCGGGTTTAATGGATTCTAAACCACGGATGCCCTGGTATTATCGCGCACGCAGAGTTTACTCGGGTAGGGGAGTGAATGTCCTAAGTGAGCGTGCCCATCTTTAAGTTTGGGGCCAGATACAACTGTTCGTTGTTATCGTAATACGCAGCGACTTTAGGAGTGTGGATTTTGACATAGGTTTTCCTTGCCGTAATCCCACATTCACAACGCCTTTGAGCCGGTAAACATTATTAACGCCGATAATGGGCAAACTGAAAAGACAACTAAATCACCTGTTTCCGGGTTTGCGATATGGGAATAGCGCTACCGGGAAAGGGGCAAGATGGGTTTGATGAGACTAGCGGGGCCCGCAGTGGCCGGGTTACAACGCTTTGAACAAGGCTAAGAGGTATCGTGTAGCACGGAATCCTATTCATGGCTACGTTGTCAATCAAGGAACTTACATCGTATCATGTCGCTCATGATTTTGGCGGGTGGCCTCGATCGGTCGACAACTGGTTCTCACAGCGAATTACAGCGACTTTACTGACGGAAGTCGATCTCAATTTCAGGACCTGGATTCAAGGTTTGGTTAAGGGGTTCAAAGTGAGAGAGGAAAGGAAACACAAAGTGAGACACGATAAAGAAACCAAACGAGAAATAAAAAAAAAAAATAAAAAAAAATTAATAAAAAATTATATAATAATATAATAATAAAAAAAAATTGAGAGTAACTCCTCTCTACTAGATTGGTCCTAGCAGTGCTGCGGAGGAGAGAATATGGGTTGTGTCTAAGCATGGTTGCTATATGTTTTCCTAAAATGACAATACTTATGCTTGTGTGGTGCATATGGTTGTCGGTCTGTGTCAGTGGTTTGATCTTCCCCTTTCCTGTCGGTGGTTTGATTTGCCGGTTGGCACTGGCAACCCATCATGGTGCATCATGCGTGCGTGTCAGCATACTCCCCCTCTGGCCGTGAGGTACTACGAGCTGTGGCGCAGTGAGTGGCTCAGGGACATACGTGTGGACACCGTCTTGCAGATGCAGCATGTAGTCGACAGAGTGGAGCTCGCGGAGCTCGGAGGATGTGTTCTAATGGGTTTGACATGTGAGCTGTCATTGTTCGGAGTGACGAATCCACAGTTCGGAGGATGAGGAGATCGTCAGCAGCGAACTGAGGTGGTATGGCAATGCGGGAGGGGGCAGGGGTGTGCGCGCCAGTGGTGTGCTGACGGCGGGTTACTGCTGCCACTGTAGGGTTGGGTGGGAGGGCATGAAGTGTCCATGACTCTTCATGTAATGCACCTGCTGTGGTGAGGGCATCGGTTTGGTCATTTGAGGGGCTGGAGTTTGGGAGGAAACGTTTAGGATGTCAGACCTGATCTGGTGTTCTCCGGAGGAATGGCAGGTGACTGAGCCAGCACTTTCAGGAACTTGAGGATTTTCATCAGCAGGTGTTTGTTGGACGCTGCTGTGATTTGGAGTATTGGGTATTGAGTTAGTGTTTAACTCTGTTGCTGGGTTTTCAGGTGGGGTTTCATGTCCATCTGAAGTTAGGGTGTTTACTGTTCTCTGAGAGTGAGGTGACAGTGCTGTTTTCTGTGGCTGATTTGTTCAGCTTGTCACTGCCGTCGTGACAGCTAGTCAGGCTGACTCTGGTTCCTCTTCCTTTTCCCACTGATTCTCATGAGGCCTTGCTTGGTCCCATGACTTATCCCAGTGTCGCCCAGGTGAGCGCTTGACGCCCACGCGGTCCATCCCAGCGGTCATACCTCTGTTCAGGTCGGGTGCCAGCGTGTGAGTCTCGCTCTCTGTTGGACGGGGTGCATTCCACTCTGTGTGGTGGCTTAGCGCTGTCTTGGCGTTGGGTGCCCTCTAGAGCCAGTTCATGGTGTTGCGTGTTGAAATCAAGAACTGCTGGGGTTTTTGCGCTCTTTTCTGAGGCCATCTTTTGTTTGTAGTAGGCCTTTTGCACCAAGTCTCGCAACTGCTGAGTGTTCATCGCTCGTGGACATGCGAGAACGCCAAGATGGTGGCTTATGCCAGGATGAAGGTTCCTGAGGAAGAGAGTTTTAAAGTTCAGTTCATCTTCCATGTCAGAATCATTGCGAGTTCCAAAATATGCTTGTCTGAGTCGACTATAGTAAGCTTGAGGAGGTTCGTGACGTCCTTGTCTCGTCTCCAGGGCAGCCACTAAGCCTTGATCGGACTCAGGGTCGGCGAACTCTTTAATGAGGGCTTTTCGCAGCCGTTGATAATCAGTCTTTGTGTTAACAGGCTGCCTGTCAAGGAAGCTGCGTACTTCAGGACTGGATGTCGTTCGGAGTAAGTAGAGTTTATCTTTGTCCGTAACGTTAGGTCGCATTTCCAGATGGAAATCAATATCTTGCAGATAAGCTTGGACATTTTGGCTGTTTGGCACGCTGGGGTTGAATTTGCCAACGTTTCGGGCCAGCTTGTCAAGATCTTTTAGGTCCAAGCCGTGTGACGATCTGCGGCTGGCTGCAGCAGATTCTTCTGGTTCTGTCGTGATATAAAGTTCTTCAGACGGCGCTGGTGACTGTTTTAACACCACCCCCTCTGTCTTATGTTCACGGTTCAGTCCAGGCACAGGTGACTTGGTCCTGCTTGGCAGGGGTGCGGTTGGTGCACGTCCTGTCCTTGACGGCTCCTGGCGTAGTTCGTAAGCGTGCTTGAGTTCCTCTTGGAAACTTTCAGACTCCTCTGTGACGTAGTCGAGCTGTCGTGTTAGCTGTGTTAAATGAGCTTCGAGGGCCTTGATTCTGCTGTTTTTGTCCCTGAAGTCAGTCTTTGCCTTCTCTAGTAGCTTCTCTGCATACTGTAGCTTGTCTGCACGATCAGTGAAGTCCTCTTTGAGTTGCTGCATTTCATTGCTGGTAGCTGCTAGAGTCTCTTTTAGCCTGTTGATCTTCTCCTCGGCGCTTGCTCCACCTCATCGGTCCCTTCCTGTCGTTCACGTTCCAGCTGCTCTATGCGTCAGCGCTTGTCAGCTCCTGCTGGCGCAGCGGCGTGCTTGTCGTTCAGTTTGAGGGTGGCGATGTGTGTGACTTAAGCTTGAGGTGATCTTGGCTAATTCTTTGTGATTGTAGTTTTGACTTGGGTCTTGTCTCATGATGCTTGTGATGTTGTCATCTAGTTGGTCCTGTGTCTGATGTTGGAGTGCTTCAGCAGCTTTAGGGAGGATGCTGTTTGTTGTAACACTTAGCCACATTTCCAGTCCTTCCCAGTGACCGACATGTTCTGTTTTGTGAGACATGTTCTGGCGGTGATGGGGATCTTGGACCGAACTGACACAGACCTTGGATGGGAAACAAAGCAAAACAAAACACAAACAAAACAACAGGGTGTAAATGTGCACAGTGTATGCTAGTGTTGAGTGTGATTCTGTTTCTGTGGTCCTCTGTGGTGGGGTGTAATTTGCAGCTTCGAGAAATTGAGCACAAGAGGCAGCACAGCTGGGAAACAGAGGAAGAAAAACACACTAACAGAATGAGTAACAGGGATAACAATTGCTTGCTTCACCTTTTCTTGTACGAGAAAGCCTCCTTTCCCTTTTAGGAAGGAGATCAATCTAAATACGAAGGTGAAGGACAATAAAACTAAACAGATCTCTCTTTTAATAGCAGATTTTCTGCTTGTCGCCTTTTGTTAAGTCTGATTTAGAAGGATGCTTCTAGTCAGAAAATAAGCGAAATTTTCTCTTTTGAGATAGGACTGTTATTGCTATTCCAATTTTCTCCTTGGAGGAAAACAACAGCAATGACAGTGCTTGTCCCTTAATGGCAAGATTTTACACCGCGACGCTGGTTAGCGTGTCTCTCGCGCGTGTTTAAAATTATTATTTATTTTTGCCGATGTCTATCTTCTCATTGCACCTGCTTTAACTTGGAGGGGTAGGATTTCACAATAGAGGTTAAATGGTAAACAGTTTTGAACGTATTTCTCAAGTTTCATAAACATCTGTTCAATTGTGACATTTCTCTCTATTCGTGATCTTTCCACTGGCAAAGTCTTAAACAAGCAAGTCAAATTAGAAGTTAGTAACAGGGAGGAAAGGTGAGAGAATATTTATTTATTCCCAAGGTTTAAAACTAAGAGTAAGTTGGCAGCAAGGTGGTGCTGTTGAGTCGATATGCTTAGGTTGGTTTTGCTGTTTACAGGGTAAACAAACTGACCTAAGTTGAGGAAACCTTAATTTCCCTTTTTGGGGTTTTCTAATTAGAAGGTTAACGTTTCTATGCTCCAAGCTTGGTGAGAAGTGACATTGATTGTATGGTGTCACTGTCACTTCTCCAACACAACACTAGGGGGAGCACTATCTACTCTCAGGCCTAAGTAAAAGGACTTTATTACATTTTAATTGAAATTGTTTTGAGTTAATCAGATCACCTGACGAGATGAAGTATGGCCTACAGGTGGCGCCAGACTTGTGTTAAGTCTGAAATTAGAATTAAAATGAGACTTTGTGGTTTCTAATTAAAATGTATGATGTTATAATTAAAATCAATAGGCTCACTTAGGATTAGGATTTACCAGTGCAATCTGCAATTGAGTTGATACACCAATATTGTTGCAATATGTAAACAGGAAGTGTAATTAATTATTAAATGTAATTAGAATTTTCGAATTCATAATTAATTATTAAATTAATTTACAGCTTCTAAATCACTAGTTTTTGGATTCCCCTAATAGTAATTAAAATAATTTCCAAACTTAATCATTCCTCATTGTGTCATTAACATCAAGAAAAATAATAATAAAATTAATCTGTATCCTAATTACTTGTAAATGAAATAAAACATTTCTGGCCCTCTTGATAATAATTAAGGTTTTACTGTAGTGGTCAAATTATACATATTGAAATTATGTATTTCAAGACATTTGTCAGGTTTTTGTCCTTAAAATACTTTTTTTTATTTAAGACTAATTTCTGTCCAACTTTAAACTACTTTTAACTACTATGACTTGCTTCTAAATAAATCAATAAATTGTGATTTTTCTAATAATTCAACAGCTGGAGTCAATTATTCCCCTTATATTATGGTTAATACACCTCAAGACATTGTTCAAATGATGTATTTCAAGATATTTGTCAGGTTTTTGTCCTTAAAATACTTTTTAAAGACTAATTTCTGTCCAACTTTATACTACTTTTAACTAATATGACTTGCTTCTTAATAAATTGTTAGGTACAATGTACTTACTGTTTTCAGGCTGCATTGCAAAACACTTTTGCTTTTGCAATGGGATGCAGTTAAAGGGATAGTTCACCCAAAAAAAATATAATAATTAATGTCATTAATTACTCACCCTCACGTCATTCTTAACCAGTAAGACCTTTGTTCATCTTGAACACTAAATTAAGATATTTTGATTAAATCCAAGAGCTTTCTGACCCTGCATAAACAGCTAGGGAAATACAATGCTCAAAGGTCTAGAAATATAATAAACAAGGTCCAGAAACATAATAAGGAAATTTGTAAAATAGCCCATGAGACATCAGTGATTGAATTTTATGAAGCTACAATAATAATTTTGTGTGCAAAGTAAACAAAAATAATGACTTTATTAAAAAATGTATTCTGTTCCAGTCAGCGTTCACCGATATTCATGAGAGTACCACAACACATGCGTGTGATGCTGCTGACGCAGGAACTGGCCTTCTGACATAGATTTGATTCTGATGGCATTCCTCAACATATTACGGCCAATTCACACTGCACAGACAAACGCCAGCAAATAAGAGTTTGTTGGATCAGTGTGTTACCCCGTTGGTGTTTATTGGCATTGGTTGGAGTTTGTTTTCACCTGACTGAACATGCTTAGTCGGCGTTTGTTGAGTAATGGAATATCTAAGCAGTGTGAATTGATTTTACAGCAAATGACAATAAACTCTGATGTAATCTGATGTGGCCACAAACCGTTGCCATGATGGTGCACGTATTTCACTTAAAGTGAGTTTCAACCACGGCCTCTTTCATTTTATTCGCTGTCTTTCATGTGAAGAATGACACACAAAGACATTAATACAAATTAAATTTTGATTGTGGCTTACAGCATTTACACCGGACATGAGCGACGCGGCGCAATGCAACAAAATACAATGAGGTTCTATTGATTATAATCAGTGATGCTGTCTACACTGGATGGGACGTGATGCGACAACTGTCACATCCGCTGTAGACACGGTGTTACTTGACTCTCTTTGACTCAAAGTTTGTTGGGCAGTGTGAACATGATATTTTCATAAAATTCTAAATCCAACAGCCAACTTGAGCCAACTTGTTTCTTGGCATTTGTCTGTGCGGTGTGAATTTGCCTTTATGCATGTTAGAGGACCGTATGTCACCACGCCCCCAAATGACTCAAAATAATAAGCCACAAAGTTAACATTACGATGGACTCCATTATGCTGAGCAAGAGCGTTTTTATCCCGGTTTTCTTTTTGGAGATTTTTAGACTGATTAAAGTGCAATGTGAATGCAGGTCAGCGAGGGAGTGGGTTGGACAATTGTGTTTGTGCACAGTACAAGGAAAAAGTGCCTAGCGTTTGTAGCCTTAAGCTTAACTGCTTCAAAAACTGTGATATTAGCACATTGCTACTGAGAAACGTCAAAAGTAGCTTTTCAGCTGCAAAACTGTTTTTGATACAATCGTGGAACAGCGCTGACAACAAGTATGTACATTATGTTTGTGTGAGTTGTATGCATGTGTACGTTTCTGTGTATGTGTTTGTATGAGAGAAAGTGGGAGAAAGAAAGCATGCTTTCTATTGATAGTAAAACACATTTCTTGGGGAAAAAGAGGAATAGATGGCTATTTTTAATCATATTGTTTTATTTTGATTATTATTAATTCGCTTGTTGGGTTTTGGTTCTTTTGCTGTATTAGGCTGTAAAAAACTTTAAAATGACTCAAATTATTTGGTGATGTGAAATGGAATTGTATTGTGTATTGTGGTCGAGACCTACCTGAAATTACTTTAACAGTGTTTGTCCTGAAAAATAATTGCAAACACTAGTGACATGTCTGTCAACAAATCAGATTCATCAGATTAAATTCAGAAGAATTAAACAGCCCTGTAGTTTAAATGCTAATAAACTACATATTACTGTAAAATATATTTAACAAGTAGTCCTGGATGACTTAACTGGGGGTTCATAATATGTTTGTAGTAATACTTATCACAGACATTACATTATAATAAACTACATATTACTATAGCATATGAACAAAGCAGTCCTGTTCAGGCAAGGTAACTTGGTTTTCATAGTATATTATTACTGTTATGAATTACTGTAATGAATGACTTTATAAAGTCTTCATAGTTTTTACTTTTGCATTTATATTATGCCCAAAATACTATCACACTATATTACTATTACTATATTACACACTATCAAAGGCAAATATAAATACCTATGTTTATCTAACCACCGAATCACACAATCAGACGAACAGATGGACGGACAAAATTAATGAATGAATAAATTAATTAATTAATTAAATGGGAATTGAAACTGTTTGATTGACATCATTTTTCAAATGATGATTTTAACACTTCACTACATTTTAATACTTCAAACAATTAAAGAGACAGAGGTACAGCATTTGTACAAATAATAATAAGGATTAATAAGGATTCATATTCATGTCGGCAGCTATATCACCCTGCAGCCCAAGACCGGTTGCCCACTGAAGCTAAGCAGGGTTGAGCTGCTGGAAGAGGTGTTTGTGAGGCCAGCAGGGGGTGCTCACCCAGTGGTCTGTGTGGCTCCTAGCGCCCCAGTTTAGTGATGGGGACACTATACTGTAAAAAAGCACCATCTTCCGGATGAGAAGTTAAACCAAGGTCCTGACTATCTGTGGTCATTAAAAATCCCATGGCACTTCTCGTAAAGAGTAGGGGTGTAAGCCAAATTCCACCACTGGTCCTTGTCAATCATGGCCTCCTAATCATCCCCATCCACTTGATTGGCTCTATGATTATCTCTTCTCTCCACCGTTGTCCTGTGGCAGCCGTCGATCATCCAAGTGGATGCTACACACTGGTGGTGGTTGAGGAGAGACCCGCCCCACATGATTGTAAAGCGCTTTGGGTGTACAGCAATACACAATAAAGCGCTATATAAATGCATCACTCATTCATTCATTCATTCATTCATTCATTCATATAATTTAAGAGGCCATGTCATTTAAGCAAAATTCTGAAATAACTGAAATACTCAATTGGGGAATGCTAGTGATTTTTGTTTTGCATGCAGTATTCATTTGAGAAATACTGAGTTGACATTTTATAATGACTTTAACTTGCAATATGAAACACTTTGGAGTAAAAATCCTATTGAAACAGGAGTGAGGAGACTGACCTCTGGGATACACATCAAACAGCACATCCATACTACGTGCAGACACTCATAAACACACACCTCCTTACACAGGCAATTACTACCTAACCAACTTGTCTGAAGCAGCAAATAACATGTCAGAATTCCCCATGTGGCCACCATATTTACAGCATTAGAACGCAGCACACTCTAATTATATGTTTTATCTCACTGCTTTTATGTCTGACATCTCCTGAACACACACACATTTAGACACCTATCCGGTGCTTCTCACGAATCTCATCTGATCAGCAATAGTAGGGACTCCCTTGAGTTGACCTTTTGATGGTGGATGCTTGACCTTGGCTTTCCTTGTCACTCAGCCCCTAATTCTTCAGGAATAAGCCTATGTTTAATGGAATCTCATTTAGACAGAGTAAAAAATATAATGCCGGGCCAACACTCATCAGAGACAGGGTGAGTGGTGACTGCTTTCACAGCTGGCTGTCTGACCTAGACTTATTTAGAGAATGGAGGTGGGGATCATGAGATCACAGGCCTATAACTGGAGCTGATGTCTTATTGGAGTCTGAAATAACAGCAGTACCAATTATGTGTGATATTGTGAGGTAGAAATAAATGTTACACCAAAGATATCCAATGAGTGTGTTAACCAATAAGAAGAAAATTACTATTTTCAAGAGTGATATATTTTATGCATATATCCTAGACACATATACTGACAAAAAACTGTATAGCCTGAATGCACTGTAAGTCGCTTTGGATAAATGCATCTACTAAATGCATAAATGTAAATCTATGCAAGAAACATCTCATGGATGCACTGGAACGCATCCTCAGTGATGTAATATATATATATATATATATATATATATATATATATATATATATATATATATATATAAAATAAGACAAAATTAAAAAAATATTTGATTTCAACAAGCTAAAAAGAGAGTGAGCATCATACATCTCGAATAATCAACTTGTTGGTAGGGTAACCAACTCTAAGCAATACAACATACTCTCTGAGCACAAATCTAAGCATTACATTCGTCCATTTAATTTCTCACACAAAATTGCAGTTAACAAAATCTAATGGAGCTTCTAAACCTTTTGGCAGCAGAGATCACAGACTGACTTGTAAAACGTCATTTTCTTTTTTTAAATTCATTCAACACTTACTACTTAAGCCCAGAAAGCTTACTAATTAAACAAACTCACTTTCAAGCCATGATATGTTCCCTACCGTTTGATGTTTTTTGTATTTAATTCCTGGTCTTGGTGATCTTGACTGAGTTTACTGCCTGTCTGGCTATTCTTAGCGTTTCCTTCCTAAACCGTATTTGGTGGTCTCAACCTCCGCATGCTAATTTACCAGGCATAACAACAGTGTAAAACTGGACTCAGCTGTCTGAAGTTATCACTATGCTTGAGTGTACAGCCAGGCTTCCTGACTGGGCCAGTAGGCTATTTAAAGGAGCTTATTATGAAACATGGCTCATTTTGCCAATGCAGATGTTTCCTAGCTAAGATGTTTCACACTCCAATGAAAGACGTTTGTGCTGACCTATAGTGTGCATATACGAAAAATCATCTATAATGACCCTTGCTGTACATCCACATTTGAAATAAAGAACCTGAGCAAGCAAAAGACATGTTGGAACTGCTCTGCTCTCACAAGACATAATGCACGGATCAATAGCCTACAGAGGGCCGGTGTTCTGACGATTTGTACAACACGCTCAGATTGTGCTACTTCCCATTAAAAAGATAGGTATCACAAATCGAAAAAATGTTACCTATCAGATTGTGCTACCAGCATCTTATTCATGTGGTTTGAGGCTTTTTTAAATGTCCATACCTACCCCTACCCTAAACCTACCTGTCCACACCTACCCTTACCCCAAACATACCCTTAAAATAATGCAAATATATTATCGGTAACACAATCTGATAGGTAGCATGTTTCGTCGGTTCACCAGCGCGTGCATAAGGCGAATTCAGTCATCTATTTTTAGTTTATCTTTTGGGCATTCGTTTGGAATTATTGCACTCATGTCAACAAGTTATCACCCCTTAGTTACTCTAAATCTAAATTAACTTTGCTTCATAGTCATGGCGCTCCCGCGCCGCCCCCACAACTGAGCACCGTAAATAGGCTACTCTACATGGAAAACTTCATAATGTACATTCATAAATGTCATCAAAACGATTAAAACTATCCAGACATTAATGACTTTCGCTGCTGGTGATGTCCGACGAGTTTTAAAGCCAGACACGCACTTCTGAAAGGTAAGAATATAACCTTGTTTTGGTCAAATATAGGTTTGTTTCAATTTAATCTATAAACCCATTGTATTTAATGCAAAGCAAACCAAGTCACATAAACGAGCCGCATTGGTCTTTTTCCGAATATGAAATATTACATTTTTGCTTCTAAAACTTCTTATTTTAAAAACAAGTTTAAATATAAGAAATGTTGTATACATGTTTAAACTGTAAAATATGTCATATTAATAACTTTATTTGACGAAAATAAAGGCATTTAGTCAAGAAAGAGAATTTAAAATATGTCAAAATAAATGAAAAACTTACAAAACCAACAGCAGCTAAATAAAATAATCAAAAATAAATATTAATTTTCTAATCAATCTCAGCATGCTTCAATTTAGTGTCACTATGGTTTGCGTCAATAAGCTTAAATTAAAATGTCTTTGATCTGCACTCTGGAAGTTTTTTTTAATTCTGCTAAACTTTAATTACTAAAACTCAAATTAAAACGCAAACTTACCTGTATAGGGTAAAAAAAACTGTTCACAAAATAAAAACTAAACTAAAATTAACCAAATTATTAACAAAATAAAACAAAAATGCCAAACTATAATAACCCTGACACGAACGTCTTTTGCCAAATGAGATGTTCGGAATTCGGAGGTGCCGATCCAGACCGGATTTGTTCAGATTAAGGCCTGACAAGCTGTTTTGCGCTGCTCAACGAGGATTCTCCCAAATCTTCCCATAGCCACTTCAGGCTTGTACACTTAATTTGCGTTTGCAGCTTTAATAGTGGTTATGTATTATCATTATTATTTAGGCCTATTTATTTATTTTACATTGGAGTAGGGGAAAAATAATAATCAGAAAACATGCCAGTGTCTGCTTTTATTTTCATGCAGTTGTATCAATAAACAAATTATCCAGTCTTTCACGTACATCTTTAAAATCGTATTTAATTATGAGAATGAATTGGGCAGCAGTTGAGTTTGTGCATTTGTTTTCTTTCTCAACTGTTCACATTTACTTAAGAAAAAACCTGGATACTCGCCAGGATGGCCATTTTTGCATAATTTGGTGTGTATTTGGCCACTTAAGCTCAACATCAAACTAGGAAAAATATCTCAATAATATAGGCGGCTTTGTGACTGAGCTCAGCCTGAAACAGCCTCTGGTAAAAATACCTGCAAATTATAAATTTTTGTGACGATGCAACGATGACCCGATTAAGCAAGTGACAATTCTGTCAACTGTCCTGAGATGCGAGTGAAAGTCTTGGATCAGCGACAGCGTGCAGCAGCTTGTTGTATTGCAGATGAGAGAGAGTGAAAGAGAGAAGATGCGGTCCAGCTGAATCACTCACGTGTTTCCGTTGACTGATTTAATATGATAGTTTGTGTGGATTTATTTACTCATCTAACCTACATGCTATATTCAATACATTTTTGCAGGAATTTTCCTCATTATAAACGTTAAAGCTGCGGGAATGTTGAAAACTATGTAATATACATACAATCCCCCACACAATTTTGGACAGGATTAATTATTAAAATGATTAAAAACTCTATTACAGAGATTAGTGAAATAAAATTCCATTATTAATTTTTTCCCAGGCCAGGAAATTGCGGTTTCAAAATGTCATTGCTTTTTCATGTAGCCTACTAACCCTAATAAAAGCAGCTGATGCACACTGTTAATCACTTCAAATGGCCCACCAATGATCACATTGATCATGCGAATGTTCCGTTACCTCCTCTAATCACATGCCAGATCCGTCACTCCCCTTTGTTCCGGGACCTCAAAATTTACAAATTTTGACCATTCAGCCAAAAAGACCATTCTGCCAAAAGATGTTGTAATAATACAAATAATAGAGCTCTGTATAAATGCACGACAGCACTGGATTGATAGTACTCAGACATTCTAGTTAGGTTTTGTCCTAACCCCTAACTCTGTGTATGAGCAATAGTGCTAGTGTCACGAATCCGGTCTATGAACTTTCACTCACCATCAAAGGTCACCCGCTCTCCACATGGACTCTCTCACTACACAGACTGTTACGCTATACCCCGGACTACATTTCCCATCATCCATTGCACTGATTTCACCCACAGCTATAACCAATCACACACCCTACATAAGCCATGGATTTCCTCTCTCTCATGGCTGGGTATTGTTTAGCATTTATCACTCTTCTAGAGATTGTTACTTTACAGAACCAGTTCCTGGTCAAGTTGATAGTTCCTCAAGGATTCAAGGCTTTATTCATCACATACTCAATTTTACAGAATATAATCTGTAGTGAAATGTAAGTCAGGTCAGGTCTGCTCAATGGACAGTGCAAAATATGTAACACAGAATATACTTAAATATAGGTAAAAAAAATAAGAAGAAGAAGAATTATGGAGAATAGTGAATATCTGACTGTTTATTCAATTGAGTCATGTTGATGTTATTAGACCGAGTTTGAGTTTAGGAGCCTGATGGCCTGGGGGAAGAAACTCCTCCTAAGTCTCACACTTTTTGCCATCATGCTCTGGAAGTGCTTGCCAGGTGGCAGTAAAAAGAAAAGATGGTTACCAGGGTGATCATCAGTCTTTGATGATTTTAGCAGCTCTGCTTTTGCAGCGTTTGTGTCAGGGTCGTGTCGTGCAGGAAGGACTCCGGAGACTTCAGGTAAGTCGAATAGGTTTTAATGAACATAATACAGGCAACACAACGTAATAGATGAGTAAATGGACAAAGACTCAGGGGAAACTCAGGACTTATAAACACATAGAACGTAATCAGGGAAAACAGCAACAGGTGAGGAGTAATCAAACATAGGACAGGAAGGACCATATATGGGCACAAGAGGAAGGGAGACACAAGACATGGAGAAACAGGTCTGACATTACCCCTCCGAACAGGCGTGACCCGCACCGTACAACATCCAATAGGGAGTGCTCTGGAGGCCTCCTGGAACGAAGCGGGCTCTGGTGTTAAGTCAAGTCACCTTTATTTATATAGCGCTTTTAACAATACAAATTGTAACAAAGCAACTGCACAATATCAAAATAGGAAATAGTGTGTCAATAATGTAAAATGACAAGATTAAACACTCAATTTTCAGCTGAAGGCATTTCATTATTGAATTTAGTAATGGCATTGTCCATCTCAGGTCATTTTAAATAGTAGTAGTAGTAGTAGTAGTAGTAGCCCTTTATTGTCACTAGTACAAGTACCAGCGAAATTAGCCATCAACCTGTCCATACATACACAACATACATATGACAACGGGGTAGACAGAACAGGAAGACAGGGTATTAAGAAAAATACAGCTTTTACATGAGGAGAGAGAGGAGGAAAAAAAAATTTAACCCCCAGACTATGCTCCATTTGGAGTACAGTCTGAGAACAGAAAAAAAAACACCTCAGCACAAAAGCACATATACCATAAACACATGACTTGCAACAGGGGAAACATATCCAGCTCTGGCAAGCAGCCGTCCGGTCCAGTGCCATTTATTACGGCGCCGGTCGCAGACCTGCTCGCCCTAGTGGCGGTACAAAGCGTTACAGAGGCAGTTGAATGGGGGAGGGGAGTAATGTCTGTAGTCGGGGATGGGAGCAAGAGAGTCCCACTGCATCGCTCTCTCAGGGTAGTTATCCAGACGGCCTTGGCCAAGGCGCGATGGGGAGCCAGAAAAGATAAGATTGAATTGTTGTGACTTTTGGGGCGAACAGCTGCAAACTTCCACAGCTCATTCTCTTTGTCCATTCTGATCTCTGAAATCACCAAGTTTCACTTGCAAAGCTGTTAATTTCATCATGATGGCATCCATATTCCGGTTTATAGTCTCAGTCTCATTGCTGACCGCTCTTCCCACAGCTTCAATCAAAACGGGCAGCCTTGTGAGGCTTTGGACAGCTGTTCCCGTCTTCCGAATTTTCCGATAACCCAGGGTAAAGCCTAATCCAATCAGCAGAATACCTGTTATCATGGTGCCGAAAAGGTAGATATCCTCAGCGTCCTCAACGGAAAGAGCCGCCAGACACACGATTTGCCACTTCTCCCATGCATCCCTCGTATATCCGGCCGCGAACGTCCCGTCAGGACAAACAGGTTCCCCAGAACCCAGACTTCTCGTTGAGAAGATGGTATCAATCGCGCTGAGAGACCAGTTGATCAAATCCATAATTTTCTAGTTTGGAGAGCCGTGCAGAAAGAGTCTCTTCAATAGATGGATGAGACGAGACAGCAGAAGCAAGCAGGGAGGGAGGAAAAAAAGCGTAGGGCGGGGAGTGAAATATAAGCGACTACCTCTGTTGAGTGCCAAACGAGAAGGATCTGTAGTATCTGTGCAATGAAGTCGATGATATTGCTGGAAATTAAGTGTCCCAAACTAAGTGGAGACATGGCAGGTGGCCTCCAGGGCGGTGGCCATTCCGGGAACAATGGTGGAGCAGGGATCTCAGGCAGCCGTGGTGGATCAGGGGACTCAGGCCGCCATGGCGGATCAGGGGACTCGGGCAGCCATAGCGATCAGGGGCCTCCGTGGGCCATGGTGGGTAACCCCCTCAAAAAAAATTATTGGGGACGTCCAAAATCTCTGGGGGGGGCGCTCTGGAGTGGACTCTGTGAGTTCCTGGACCGGAGCGGGCTCTGGAGTGGACTCTGTGAGCTCCTGGACTGGAGCGGGCTCTGGTGTGGACTCGGTGAGCTCCTGGACCGGAGCGGGCTCTGGAGTGGACTCAGTGAGCTCCTGGAACGGAGAGGGCTCTGGAGTGAACTCGGTGAGCTCCTGGAATGGAGCGGGCTCTGGAGTGGACTCGGTAAGCTCCTGGAACGGAGCGGGCTCTGGAGTCAAGTCAAGTCACCTTTATTTATATAGCGCTTTTAACAATACAAATTGTAACAAAGCAACTGCAAAATAGGAAAATAGTATGTCAATAATGTAAAATTACAAGATTAAACACTCAATTTTCAGCTGAAGGCATTTCATTATTAAATTTAGTAATGGCATTGTCCAGCTCAGTTTTTTTAAATAGTATCTGTGCAATGAAGTCGATGATATTGCTGGAAATGAAGTGTCCCCAACTAAGCAAGCCAGAGGCGACAACGGCAAGGAACCAAAACTCCATCGGTGACAGAATGGCAAAAAAAACCTTGGGAGAAACAAAGTTTCGGTCGGGGGGGGGCAGTTCCCGATGGCTGTCTATGTGACGGGGTCCTCACTGGGCATCTGTCTCTGGGGCTCATCTATGTGTCTTAGACTCTGCTGACGTTCAGAGCTGTAGGGGCTGTAGAGGTTGTCTCTAGGTGCTGATCCACCATTTATGGCAAAATTTGGTTAATTCAGTATAATTGCTGATGGTTGGCTTCATCTTAGGTCTTCCGAGGGGTTGTCATAATCTCTTCTCAGGTGTTCGGTCATCTCAGATCATTTAAGGGTTGGATCCAGACTGAAGCTTGTGTAATTCCTAGTTACCACGGGATGTTAATCCTGTGGCATAAACAGATAAACAAATAAAGACAATTAGCGTAGCAGTTGTTCCATCCAAGAAAAACCCTGGATGAAATTATCAGTTCAACACAAGCTAAAGCATAATAATGTGCGTTTGGTCAGATATACTGGCAGTACAAGATTGTGAGATGCATTATATGAATGCTTGGCTAAACAGATGCGTCTTTAATCTAGATTTAAATAGAGAGAGTGTGTCTGAACCCCGAACGTTATCAGGAAGGCTATTCCAGAGTTTGGGTGCCAAATATGAAAAAGTTCTACCTCCTTTAGTGGACTTTGCTATCCTAGGTACTATCAAGAGTCCAGAGTTTTGCGACCTTAGGGAGCGGGTTGGATTGTAGTGTGATAGAAGATTAGTTAGGTATGCAGGAGCTAAATCATTTAGGGCCTTATAGGCAAGTAATAATATTTTGTAACTGATACGGAACTTAATAGGTAGCCAGTGCAGAGACTGTAAAATTGGAGTAATTTATTTATTTATTTAGTTGTTTGGAATTTGCTTTGGTGAGCTCATCAACAATAATAACAAACATTAAAATACAAACATAAACATAAATACATACACGGCTATATATGTCCCATCAATTATAAGGAGTGAAATACAGATGCATAGACACCAGAGGAATTAAGAGTGTGAACAATCCTACAATAAGTGCTGTTCAGAAACCGTGTGGACTTAGTTTTAATTGCTCTAAGGCGTCTGCCTGAAGGAAGAGGCGAAAGAGGTGTCTGGCTGGATGTAAAGGATCTTTCAGGATTTTAAGCCTTTTTTCTGCAAACGTGAGACATAAATCTCATCAATAGTGGGAAGATCATAACCAATAATTTTCAAGCAACCCGAGTAATATTATTAATCTGACTTCTCTGCTGAGCTGTGGAGCTACCAAACCACACTATAAGTGAAAAAGTCAGCACGCTTTCAATAACAGCTCTATAAAATTGAACATACCAACTTTAGATATGCCAAACTTTTTAAGCTGTCTTAAGAAAAAAAGCCTTTGATGAGATTTTTTGATAATGCCTCTTAGGTTGTCATCCCACTTTAACGTTACAGAGATTGTAGTCCCGAGAAACTTAAAACATTGAACATTTTCAATGTCCTGACCATTAATAGTCAATGGCAAAACAACATTTGTCCTCCGTCTGAAATCAAACACAATTTCCTTTATTTTTAGGACATTCAACTTCAAATTATGAGTGCAACTCCAATCAAACAGTGTAGAAACCTCCCTTCTATAGTCCGATTCGTTATCATTTGTTTATAAACCAATCAATGTAGTGTCATCAGCAAACTTAAAAATTTGCACTGAATTACAATGTGAAACACAATCATTCGTCGTATACGAGTACAATAATGGTGACAATACACATCCTTGTGGGGCCCCACACTTATTGTCTTACTTGAAAGTATATCATTAATTTTAACTACTTGGGTTCTGTTCTGCAAAAAATCCAGAAAGCAAGGGAGTGTTGAAAAAGTTTAACTGGAATAATTGTATTAAATGCCGATTTATAGTCCACAAAAAGGACTCTGACATAAGTATTAGGGGCTTCAAGATGTTGCAAAATTGAGTGGATACACAGAGCCACAGCATCATCAACCGACCTATTAGCCTTATAGGCGAATTGGTGAGAATCCAGACAGATTTTAGAAATTAGATACCTAAGCACCAATCGCTCAAAAATTTTCATAGCAACTGAAGTTAGGGCCACTGGTCTGTAATCATCTAAGCAACTAATATTCGACTTTTTCGACACTGGAATTATAACAGCTGCTTTAAAACATGCTGGAACTCTGCATACTCTTAATGACCAGTTAAATATGTCAGTGAGTACTGGGGCAAGGATGAACGCACACCACTTCAATGTTGCAGATGATATGGAGTCAGGGCCTGCTGCCTTTCTGCTGTTCTGCCTCTGCAGCAGATTCCTGACTTCATATTCCTCTATTTTAAAAGAAGGACTCATAGTACAGGGCCAGGAGGGCATCATCGGCTGACCAGCCTGTCCCTCCACTGTGTTTTCAAAGCGACTATAGAATGCATTAACTTCATCAGGCAATGTAATATCATCAGAGATAACTTGAGATTTTATCTTATAGCCTGTGATCTGCTCTAAACTTTTCCATACACCATAAGTGTCATTGATCTTCAACTTATTTTCTAACGCATACACTTATAATTTCCTTTTGCCTTTTAACAGCTTTTACAAAGTCGCTTTAATGACTTTTATAAAGCTCTTTATCCCCACTCTTAAATGCCTTGTGCTTCTCCCTCCATAATATTTTAATTTCCTTACTAAACCATGGCTTATTATTGTTATATATAGTCACAGCCTTAGAAGGTACACACACTGTCTCACAAAAACTTATATATGAGGTAACCACCTCAGTGTACTCATTCAAATCAACACATGACTCTGTGTTATCTAATATGATCATATTTTCTTGACCTGGTAAGGAAGTGGACTCGGTGAGCTCCTGGAACGGAGCGGGCTCTGGAGTGGAGTCGGTGAGCTCCTGGAACGAAGCGGGCTCTTGGGAGCACTTGGGTAGTGTGGACTCTAGGGGGCGCTCGGGTTACGCGGCTTCTTGCGGGTGCTCGGGAAGCGCTGAGTCTCGGGGGCGCTCAGGAAACGCTGAACTGGACGGAACCAGCGGAGACGAAGGTGAGCTGGACGAGGCCAGCGGAGACGAAGGTGAGCACCACACACTTATCTGTTTCTGGTCCGTTCATCTGTCAGGGTCGTGTCATACAGGAAGGACGCCGGAGACTTCAGGTAAGTCGAATAGGTTTTAATGAACATAATACAGGCAACACAATGTAATAGACGAGTGAATTGACAAAGACTCAGGCAGGGGCGTAGATTACACGGGGGACGTGTCCCCCTCACTTTTTATAAAAAGTAAATTCGTCCCCCGCACTTTTTCATTGGACAGTTGTGTTCTCGACATGTTAAGGTTTTAATGGAGAAATGTATATAAATGCATAAGTTAAAATTTTTAAAAAGACGAGATAGTCTATACATGACGTTTACATTTCCATGGAAATCAGTCACTCAGTTTGTCACCTTAGGACACGTCCTAGGTCGCACTTGTGGTCCCGCGCTGTATTCAACATTCATAGAGGTCACGATGAGTTTAAAGCGGCAAAACAATCTTCACTCCTTTTTTACGAAAAAGTCATGCAGCGTAAGTTGGCATGTGGCATCTGAATAGTGTTGCACAGTGTTGAGTGACTCTGTCTATTGCTCTTGTTGAATAATTAGATAGTTTTGATGTTAATTATATGGAGAGAAAAAGCTGCCTGGACAAACGTGCACTTATTTTCAGTGTATTTTTTCGTAACTCTACGTTAACAGAACCCTTCAAATAAGAATAAAGATAATGTTGAACTGAGATTTTACAGCGTTGCGACATGTTTAACTCTGCCAACTCTACATAATGTATTTCAATCAAGTATGCATGCATTGACGATCCGATATAGGAACGATCTTAATTTAGGGGTGCTCTTTCATTATTGCACAAATTTTAAGTTTTTATGTGTTGTCAAGAATGAACAAGAAACAGACAGCCTTGGTTTGTCAGGGCAGAATCAGGATGACACACAAGACAAATTTACTTTGTGAGAACAGATAAGAGTGGCTTTTAACATCTGGCTGTTTTTACATTGTATAAAATATATTAATAGCCTACACAAGTGTTTGTAGGATTCATTATTAGTAAAATATATACATTAGTACGATAAACAACTTGGTATGGTATTCTTCATGACTATATTTTGCATCCCATAATCCTACCTAATACCTAAACTTAACAACTACAACGACTACCTTACAAGCTATTAATAAGCAGTACATTTGAGGCAAACCACATAGTTAATAGTGAATATGTGTTCCCCATACTAAAATGTTAAAAAATAATTTAGGATGATTGGTTATTGTCCAGCAGTGTACTTAATTAGTTATTTTCTTCAGTATGTCGCTATTTTCTGTATGTACATGTTTCAAACACTACTTAATTTAGGCAGAAGTGAGAACACACACCCATCACCATCGACAAGACACCTGTGGAGCGGGTTAACAGCTTTAAGTTCCTCTGCGTTCACATCACCGAGGATCTCACATGGTCTGCTCAAACAGATGTAGTGCTGAAGAAGGCACATCAGCATCTCTTCTTCCTGAGGCGGCTGAGGAAGTTTGGAACGAGCCCCAGAATCCTCAGATCCTTCTACACCTGCACTGTGGAGAGCATCCTGACCGGCTGTATCACCGCCTGGTTTGGAAACAGCACCGCTGGCAATCGCAGGAGCTCTGCAAAGGGTCGTGCGAACTGCCCGCCACATTGTTGGAGGTGAGCTTCCTCCTCCAGGATATCTACACCAGGCGGTGTACAAGGAAAGCCCGGAGGATTATCAAAGACTCCAGCCACCCGTCCCACAGTCTGCTCTCTGCTGCCCTCAGGGCGACGTTTCCATAGCATCCGATCCTGCACTAGCTGACTGAGGGACAGCTTTTCCCCAGGCTATCAGGCTAATGAACAGTCAGAAATGACCCACCCTACAACACACTCCCACTCACACAACATGCCATGCACTGCACTTTAACACAGTTCAACTGACCACACGCACACACTGCACTAACACATCTGCTATCACTGGACACCATAAAAGCACACCCACGACATTGCATATGTATAATCTGTTGCACCTTTGCACAACTATCTGTTGCACAACCAATCTACTGTAAATTATAATCTGTTGCACCTTCACATATTACTATGCATAGATGTGGACATAATGCAGACGTAAATACGGTGTATAATGTGTATTGGTGCATTGGTAACGAAGTATGTCTTTATAGTACACTGTGTGTACTGAGTATATGTATGTGTATTTTGCACATTGTCTTCTGTACAGTCTGTAAATATGTACTGTCCAGATTTGTTTATGTTTAAAGAGTTGAAACACTCAAGGCATAATTGTAGAGTAAATAAAATTTGTTATAAAATTACATTTATGAAAAAGAGTCAGACTAAGTATTTTATCTGGCATTAGCTATGATAAGATATTTTATATAATAAAAATGCTTTTCATAGATTAATCAGACTAATTTGTACTTTTGTATACCTCAGTTTTAAGTAGCTTTATATATTTAGATATGTTCGCTTTAATACTCTATCAAAAAGCTACTACTTTTAAACAAACCAGCCAGAAAGCTTCAAGGAAATGTTACTAAATGTTTATTTCATCTCGTTGTTTAATTGATTTAGGGTCTACATACCTTGACATGTTTGTCAGTTGAGCTCAATACATAGTTTCTTTGCAATAGTTTGTTTTGAATTACTTGTTTTATTTAATTCCTGAAACATGGACTGTATAATAGAACAGAACAGAATAAAGTAGTACCAGTGACAAGCTGTTATATATCTTTCTTTCTTTCTTTCTTTCTTTCTTTCCTTCTGTTTTATATATTTCATATATACTAATATAATCATAAAGCATATTACAAAAAGTATGATTAAAATTAAATCTGTCAATTAGACAAGGGTAACTGAAAAAACAGGTATAACACATTCCGCCCCCACCTTTGAAATGATGGCTACGCCCCTGGACTCAGGGGAAACTTAGGACTTATGAACACATAGAACATAATCAGGAAAACGTCTCAGGTTACATATGTAACCAATAGGAATGAGACACTGCATCCTGTAGGGCGCTAAACGCCTTCAGCGTGACCGGTCTCAGCATGAATAAAAACACAATGCACTTGACATTGGCAGGTGGAAGCCTATGGCGTAAGCAAATAATCGTCAGCTGGAACAAAAGGGCGCCTGTGGAACACGTCATCCTCTTTTTCAAAGGGGACACCGACAGGAATGCCAGAGTGGCCAAGCAGTGTCTTGTTCCCTATTCTCAGGGAACTATGGTTACAAATGTAACCTGAGACGTTCCCTTCTGAAGGATACTTCTACACTGCGTCCTCTAGAGGGCACTATGGGAACTCTATGCCAATGCCGCCATGCTGAGGGAAAGAGTGTCCAAAAGCTGGATTCCTAAGTCACAGACTCTAGGAACACCATCCCTGCCCAGCAGAACTAGGGTCAAAAACCCCTCTTCAGGCAAGCTCAAAGCTCGCCATCATAGACTAGCTCACCAGAGTATGGCTCTCGGAGTGGAGGTCTCAGCATAGCGACTCTCTAATTGAATGGAGACCTGGCTACACTCAACGCCAAAGGCAGTTAGTGAGGCTCAAGAAAGAGCCTGTGCATAGTACTGCCTAGGCGGAGCTCTAGAGAGTGGAGACTTCAGCAGAATTAATCTCTAAACGAGAGGAAGCCTAGCAACACTCAACCCTAGTTGGGGGGCTCTTAAGAGTGGAGGTCTCAGCATACTGACTCTCTAAAGCGAGAGGAGACCTGACTACACTCAGCGCTAAAGACAGCTAGCGAGGCTCACAATAGAGACTACGACTAAGGTGCTGCCTAAGCGGAGCTCTGAGAGCAGAGGCTTCAGTAGAATGACTCTCTTAAATGAGAGGAAGCCTAACACTGATCCAGGTAGGGGAACTCCAAGAGTGGAGGTCTCAGCATAACGACTCTCTAATTGAGAGGAGACCTGGCTACACTCAATGCCGGAGGCAGTTAGTGATGCTCAAAAAGAGCCCACATTCTCCTATTACTGCCAAAGACGGAGCTCTGAAGAGTGGAGGCCTCAGCAGGACGACTCTCTAAACGAGAGGAAGCCTAACAACACTCAACCCTAGTTGGGGGCTCTTAAGAGTGGAGGTCTCAGCATACCGACTCTCTAAAGCGAGAGGAGACCAGACTACACTCAGCACTAAAGACAGCTAGCGAGGCTCACAATAGAGACTACATACTAATGGTGCTGCCTAAGCGGAGCTCTGGAGAGCAGAGGCTTCAGTAGAATGACTCTCTTAAACGAGAGGACGCCTAACACTCGATCCAGGTAGGGGAACTCCTAAGAGTGGAAGTCTCAGCATAACGACTCTCTAATTGAGAGAGGAGACCTGGCGCACCAGAGGGCAGTTAGTGAGGCTCAAGAAAGAGTGGAGGCATAGTACTGCCTAAGCGGAGCTCTGAGAGAGGAGGCTTCAGCAACACTCAACCCTAGTTGAGAGGAAGCCTAGCAAGAGTGGAGGTCTCAGCATAACGACTCTCTAAAGTGGAGGAGACCTGACTACACTCAGCGCCAGAGACAGTTAGCGAGGCTCACAATAGAGCCTACATACTCATAGTGCTGTCTAAGCGGAGCTCTGGAGAGTGGAGGCTTCAGCAAGAATGACTCTCTTAAACGAGAGGAAGCCTAACAACACTCAATCCAGGTAGGGAAACCCTTAAGAGTGGAAGTCTCAGCATAACGACTCTCCAAAGCGAGAGGAGACCTGACTACACTCAGCGCTAAAGACAGCTAGCGAGGCTCACAATAGAGCCTACATACTAGTAGTGCAGTCTAAGCGGAGCTCTGAGAGCGGAGGCTTCAGAAAATGACTCTCTTAAACGAGAGGAAGCCTAGCAACACTCAATCCAGGTAGAGGAGCTCTCACGAGTGGAGGTCTCAGCATAACGACTCTCTAAAGCGAGAGGAGACCTGACTACACTCAGCGCTAGAGATAGCTAGCGAGGCTCACAATAGAGCCTACATACTAACAGTGCAGACTAAGCGGAGCTCTGGAGAGCGGAGGCTTCAGCAGAATGACTCTCTTAAATGAGAGGAAGCCTAGCAACACTCACTCCAGGTAGGGGAACCCTTCACGAGTGGAAGTCTCAGCATAACGACTCTCAAAGCGAGAGGAGACCTGACTACACTCAGCGCCAAAGACAGCTAGCGAGGCTTACAATAGAGCCTACATACTAATAGTGCAGTCTTAGCGGAGTTCTGGAGAGCTGGGGCTTCAGTAGAATGCCTAGTAACATTCGATCCTGGTTCAGGAGCTCTTAAGAGTGGAGATCTCAGCATAACGACTCCCTAAAGTGAGAGGAGACCTGACTACACTCAGCGCTAGAGAAAGCTAGCAAGGCTCACATTAGAGCCTACACACCAATAGTGCGGTCTAAGCGGAGCTCTGGAGAGCGGAGGCTTCAGCAGAATGACTCTCTTAAATGAGAGGAAGCCTAGCAACACTCGATCCAGGTACAGGAGCTCTTAAGAGTGAAGGTCTCAGCATAGCGACTCTCTAAAGTAAGAGGAGACAAGGAATGTATGTATAAAGCCGCTCAGAGTAAAATTTTAGTCTGAAGTGTGTCAAAATTCTAAGAATGACGTCATTTTACTCCTATACTTAGACTTAAGAATAAGAGTAATTCATAAAGGTTCCTAAGTATTAAGACTAGGTCTCAGCTCCTAAATTATTTAAGAGTGCTGGGGAGGTCTCCTAACCTAGTTAGGAGTAACAAGATGGCAGTACAGAGGAGGAGACTGCGTACTTTCCAAGAACGAAAGAATGTGTTGGAATTATATGATGACAGGGAGTTGATAAAACGGTACAGACTTGATCATCAAGGTATTCTTTTTGTTACCGACTTAGTCAGAAATTCAATAACTCCTCAAACTATACGAAACAATGCTTTAACTGCAGAACTGAAGGTAATAATGACTCTGCGTTTTTTGGCAACTGGAAAAATGCAGCAGTGCACCAGTGATGACTTGGGCCCATCACAGTCCACAGTCAGCAGAGTCTTAAATGGCAATATCGCTGCACTAACCACCCCAAACATAATAAGGCAGTTCATTGACT
>JAJHNS010000111.1:0-65381 GCA_027564155.1 Gymnocypris eckloni scoliostomus
AAGAACAAATTAAACACACCCTATAAGAAACACTAATGTGTTCACTTAAAAAAGGTCAGAATAGTTATAACTATTACATATTAAAAAATAACAAGAAAAAAGCACTTTAAAAACTTTAAAGTTCTTGAAAAGACTTTATCCATAGCCATACTGGAAGCTGTTGAGAACAAAATTGCACTTAAATTAGTATCTAAAACTCATCTCTTCTTTTTTACGGTATTTTTGACAATTCGGTAAAAATCAAATAGGCCAGTGAACTGAGTGAAAGAGGGGGAAAACAATTTATTATTTAAACAAAACTAATCAGTAAAATTATTTATTATTATATGCGATTTTGAATATTTTATCTACTTGTGTTCCTCTTGTAAACATACTGTACCAACCCGTACGTTTCACCTAGCCTAACAAAAGAAGCCACCTGACTGAACGTAATGACGTTCTGGAAAATATATGAATATATTTTCGATGTACAGATAACTCATACTCGGTAATGAGACACAAAATCTGGGTATACATACGAGAAAATACAAATTCTTGATGTACCTCGGCGAAGTGCGATCCATTCTGACGAGAAGCGTGTCCTTGGCAATTCAAAAGCTTAGAATTAATTAATTAATATTAAAATTAGTGTACACGGAGACGACAGAACATTATTTACTAAAAGTGTCTGCTTTCTAACCTGAATCTGAAACGGGGAAACATTGAAACCATTCAGCGCCTCTAGTGGACGTTTCACCCGAAAAGTGCAGTGAATTGTACCTGGAGATACGTATTTCAGGTTCTGCAGAAATGTAAGCAGAGTCACGTATTTCCAATGAGCCTGGGTTGGCTTCTAGGCATAGGCGAGCTAGGTGACCTGAAGGGGCACCAATGAGTGCACGTACTGGCGCTACATTATAGCAGGGTTGTGATCATGAGTGGCACGGTCACCCTGAGATATGACTGGATCCCCAACATCATTACAATAGAGTACTGTCAATCTGACGATGCCTGTATGCCTTTGGATCAGAGCGCTGTCTATTGTTACATGCTTGTATTTTAAGTGTTCATCAACGCCATTAGATCAATGGACTCTGTCAGCGCTTTGGCAAGGTATGCTTTTTTTCTCCACGCTAAGTTCAAAAGCCAATTTAAAATATAGGTACAGCCAATAAAGTGCACAAAATCAGTATTTGGTTTAGGCAGTATTTGTGTAAATCATGTTGCGAGATTTGTCCAAAATGTGTGTGATTTTGTGCCAATGCATTGTTAAAGAATCAGCGTGTCATGTAATATTCTCATATAAACTTTAACAGCCAATTCAAAATATTGGTATGGTAAAAGTTGCTAATTGACGAGATCACGGAGGTTCAAACACAGCACTTAGCGGCCATACACAGGAGCGTCAAGTTATTTAAAGGGGAAGTTCACGTGTTAATGAGTAGAAAAAAAGGATTAATAGCTGCATTCAAAGACAAAAAGCAGCCATGTATAGTATCTAAACCTGTATCCAAATCCAAATGCAATGGAATTAATTTATGTGTGATTTCTGTGCAATGTCTTAGCCACTAGGGGTCGTTTCATAGGGCTATACAGGCATCTAGTGGCAACACAATGATATTACAGATAATAAATTGTGCAAAATGTTTATCTAAAGTTTACATATAATGCATTCTGATTCTCCACAAATTAGTGTCGTTACTATGAAAAACAAGTTGAATGTGACAAGAAACTGGTGTCTGAAAAGAATCTAAATAAATATATACACACACACACATAATTATTCTTTTTTGGGGGTTATAGAGGTTGTTCGTCTAGGGCGTCAGATTAACTAGAAATGGCCCAGCTAACAAGTTTTTTAATTGTTGTTCTTATGCAATAATAGAACAACAAATACAAAGACAAAGAAAGAACAAAAAACAACGAGGGTTACACACAATAATCCAACGCATATTAAATTAGCTTATAATACTTACATGCAATAGAATTATTGGAGTTTCTCGACGAGTTTACATCGAAATCTTTCCTGAAAATAACAACATAAGGAGTTTTCTTTGAAAATGTACATTTATGAATGTAAAATTTAGCAAGAAATAGCAATAGATTAATAATACATTTGCAGTGAGAAGGGTCTAAATTCAAAGAGTAGCATATTTTTGGGGTTATGCAGAAATTTGGATATTAATATTTTTTAACAAAATTGGAAAAGTGAGTAAACACAGCCCAAAACAAATGATTGATTGTTTTTTCAGACTGAAGGCAAAAAGAACAATTGGGGGAAATACTATTGTATACTATTTACTATTAAATGTATCAAGTTTGTAATTTACCGGATAGCAATTATGGATAATTTTGATAGAGACTTTAACAACTTTATTAGATAAGAAGAATTGAAGAACTCTTCCCATTCTATATAACTGAATATGTTATTCCAAAAGCTCACATAAGCAGGTAAAGAATTCTGAGATCTATTAATAATTTAACTCCTTTTGAGAATTTATCTGGCGACCAGAAATCAGAATTGGTTGAACTTCAGAGATTTGTATTCAAATTGAAGTAATATAGCAGGACCTTAAAACAAAAAAAAAGAATAAAAGTCTGAGTATTTGAACTCTATGTTTTGCAAAAAGTGGCCCAATTTACCTGGATTCACCCTATAAATACCCATCAATACCATGTGCAATAATATACACTTAGTGTATATATACAATAAATGGTTTATTCATAAATCTGGCTTTTAAAAATACAGGATCAAGAGTTTAACTGTTGTTCTTTGTTATCTGAATTACACCTTCGGAGTCCTGCCCATTATTACATCTTATCACAAATAATATAAGCAAAATAAAATGTTCTAGGAAAACATTCTTTATTTTTCGTAATACACTGTATGAATTTCCACTGTATGCTTCTTTTATGTTTTCATTTTGAATTGGTTTTAAAAGGAACGTAAGCAGAGTGCCCTGCTGAAAAACACAATAGAAAATGTAATGATTTAATGGTTATAATGGGAATTGTATTGGTTTTAATGGAAACTATAATGGTATCTACTGGTATGTGATGGATTCTATTGGTGGGATGTTAAATACTATTGGAAAAATTCCCAAAAACACAATAAAAAATGTAATGGATTTAATGGTTATAATGGGAATTGTATTGGTTTTAATGGAAACTATAATGGTGTGTACTGGTATGTGATGGATTCTATTGGTGGGATGTTAAATCCTATTGGGAAAATGCCCAAAACACATTAGAGATGTAATGGGTTTAATGGTTATAATGGGAATTGTATTGTTTTAATAGAAACTATAATGGTATCTACTGGTATGTGATGGATTCTATTGGTGGGATGTTAAATCATGTTGGGAAAATGCCCAAAACACAATAGAAAATGTAGTGGTTATAATGGGAATTGTATTGGTTTTAATGGAAACTATAATGGTGTCTACTGGTATATGATGGATTCTATTGGTGGGATGTTAAATCCTATTGGATAAATGTCCAAAACACAATAGAAATGTAATGATTTAATGGTTATAATGGGAATTGTATTGGTTTTAATGGAAACTATAATGATGTGTACTGGTATGTGATGGATTCTATTGGTGGGATGTTAAATCCTATTGGGAAAATGCCCAAAACACATTAGAGATGTAATGGGTTTAATGGTTATAATGGGAATTGTATTGTTTTAATGGAAACTATAATGGTATCTACTGGTATGTGATGGATTCTATTGGTGGGATGTTAAATCCTATTGGAAAAATGCCCTAAACACATTAGAGATGTAATGGGTTTAATGGTTATAATGGGAATTGTATTGGTTTTAATGGAAACTATAATGGTGTCTACTGGTATATGATGGATTCTATTGGTGGGATGTTAAATCATATTGGATAAATGTGCAAAACACAATAGAAATGAAATGATTTAATGGTTTTAATGGGAATTGTATTGGTTTTAATGGAAACTACAATGGTGTGTACTGGTATGTGATGGATTCTATTGGTGGGATGTTAAATCCTATTGGAAAAATGCCCAAAACACATTAGAGATGGAATGGGTTTAATGGTTATAATGGTAATTGTATTGTTTTAATGGAAACTATAATGGTATCTACTGGTATGTGATGGATTCTATTGGTGGGATGTTAAATCATGTTGGGAAAATGACCAAAACACAATAGAAAATGTAATGGTTATAATGGGAATTGTATTGGTTTTAATGGAAACTATAATGGTGTCTACTGGTATGTGATGGATTCTATTGGTGGGATGTTAAATCATGTTGGGAAAATGCCCAAAACTTTCTTTCTTTCTTTTTATTTGACAAAAAAACAATGTAGTGAATACACTTAATTCGTCAAGGATAACACAATAAAGTTTAGAATAAACTTATTTCCATTGTGGTCCTTGATGTAAAGCACAATCTCCACTCCCGGTAACAGATACACTGACACTGCATTTAAATACAAAAATTACAATAAAATTCCACATTTACAAAACTTTACAGTCACGGATAACCATATACATAATATAAATTCATCAACAAAACAACCTACTTAAAAGCCAACTTTTAGTTTTTAAACTAAAACTGACCATACTTGAAATATCTTTAATATCCAGAGGTAGTTTATTCCACAACAGTGCCCCAGAGTATCTAAAAGACATACGACCATACATAGTTTTAAAACGACATAATGTTATATCCATAAGACTTTGCCTAGTTCTATAACAATGCTGCTCATTTCCCCTAGAAAAAAGTACATTCAAATAGGAAGGAGCTCTATTATTGATCATTTTATGTACCATTTTTAATTTAATATATTCTAGTCTACTTTCGATAGGTAACCAATCAAGACACCTAAAATGGGAAACCTCCACATGTGTAAATCGACTAAACCCTGACACTAACCTTATCAATTTATTTTACATATTAAAGACAGATTTTTGTAACTTATCCAACCAACCACGAGACAAATCAGACATCCAAGAAATACATGCATAATCGAAATGACATGACACTAAACATGATGCAAGTAATTTCATAAGCTGTTTATCAAGAAAACTAACATGTCTGGCAAGAAATTTGGTTCTAGCATTGACCTTACCCAGGACTTTCATGGCCATACTTACACCACTTAAGTCATTGTCAAGGATGCATCCAAGATAATTAGCAGAAGTTCGGTTTGATATTAAACAATCCCCCACCCTAACAGACAACTTAGAAACCTTATTCAAATTTTGTATAGACCCAAATAAAATAGATTCCGTTTTACCTAAATGCAACATCAGTTTGTTTTCGGAGAGCCAGTCTCTTACCTTACAAAGCACCTTAGCTAAATTCACTTGTATCCTACCAACATCCTTATCTGAAATTAATAAAGCAGAATCATCAGCATATAAAAACAAATTACAATCACAAACTGCTTGCATGTCATTTATGTATAGAAGAAACAAAAGAGGGCCTAAAACACTTCCCTGAGGGACTCCGTTTTTAACCAAAGTTTCCTCAGAAAGAACCCCATCAATTTCTACCCTCTGAACCCTCTCTGATAAATAAGAATTAAACCAGGTTATCACTTTACTTGAAAAACCCATGACACTTAACTTGTCTAAAAGTATTGAATTATTTACTGTATCGAATGCTTTTTGGAGGTCTAAAAGTACCATACCACACATTTTACCTTCATCTATCTGTCTCCTTATAAAATCAGTTAAATAAAGTAAAGAAGTATCAGTCGAATGAGATTTCCTAAAACCTGACTGAAACATATAAATTAAACTACTCTTAGTTAAATACTCATTCATCTGATTATACACAATTCTTTTTTAAAATTTTTGAGGCCACACTAAGAATGGAGATTGGACGATAGTTTCCAGGATCACATATGTTACCTTTTTTGAATAACGGAATGATTTTAGCTATCTTCATATCAGATGGAAATATACCAGAAAATATACCAGAAAAACACAATAGAAAATGTAATGGTTTTAATGGTTATAATGGGAATTGTATTGGTTTTAATGGAAACTATAATGGTGTCTACTGGTATGTGATGGATTCTATTGGGAGATGTTAAATCATGTTGGGAAAATACCCAAAAAACACTACAAATGGGAATTTTGTAATAGTTTAAATGGATGGTTTATAATGGTATGTTAATGGAAACCATTGGAGTTTCGGTGATGGTTTCTATTGGACTTCTATTGTTTATTTTAGCAGGGTTATTATCTTCCGAAGCACTAGGTGTTCACACTATTGTTTACTAGTGATGCAAAGTCCGATTCATTTCCGCGAACCAGTTCTTTCCGGATAGTTCGGCTCATTGAACCAGTTCTTTCCGGACAGGTCGACGCATTGAACCGGTTCTTTCTGGACAGTTCGGCTCATTGAACCGGTTAAATTTCTCTACACATTTATTTTCTAACAACTCTATGGAAGCCCGTTTCCGCCACTGAATAAAAAATAAAACAAGGTAATTGTGACTTTTTATCTCACAATTCTGACTTTTTTTCTCGCAATTCTGACTTATAAACTCGCAATTCTGAGATATTAACTCGCAATTCTGAGATATTAACTCGCAATTCTGACATATTCTGACCGTCCGTGCACACGGCTGGTCTTGTCTTTGACACTCCAGTGAAGGTCAATCTCAGTAACACGAAACTAGTTCATATCTCAGAATTGCGAGTTTATAAGTCAGCATTGCGAGTTTATATCTCAGAATTTTGAGTTTATATCTCAGAATTGCGAGTTTATATCTCAGAATTGCGAGTTTATTGCGAGTTTATATCTCAGAATTGCGAGTTTATATCTCAGAATTGCGAGTTTATAAGTCAGAATAGCGAGTTTATATCTCAGAATTGCGAGTTTATATCTCAAAATTGCGAGTTTATAAGTCAGAATTGCGAGTTTATAAGTCAGAATTGCGAGTTTATAAGTCAGAATTGCGAGTTAATATCTCAGAATTGCGAGTTTATATCTCAGAATTGCGAGTTTATAAGTCAGAATTGCGAGTTTATATCTCAGAATTGCGAGTTTATATGGCAAAATTGCGAGTTTATAAGTCAGAATTGCGAGTTTATAAGTCAGAATTGCGAGTTTATATGTCAGAATTGCGAGTTTATATCTCAGAATTGCGAGTTTATAAGTCAGAATTGCGAGTTTATAAGTCAGAATTGCGAGTTAATATCTCATAATTGCGAGTTTATATCTCAGAATTGCGATATATACAGCATATCTCCGGTATCCTACGTTTTGCTTGTTTTAAAGAAACTTTGCGCATCAGGTTCGTTCAAGTCCGCTGTGATACAGCAACACACTCATCAGAATCTTCGGTGATCCTCGGCAAACTTTAGAACTCGGTTCTTGCGGAGTCCTCGGTAATCATCGGCAAGCTTCGGCACGGCTCATTCGGTTCTTGTGGAGTCCTCGGTAATCCTCGGCAAGCTTCGGCACGCCTCATTCGGTTCTTGTGGAGTCAGACGTGCCACTTCGATTGTGCGTCCTGCGTCATCAATCCGGAACTAGAGTTCGATTTGTTTTCTCCACCGGGGATCGGGGAACCGGTTACTTCCTGAGAACCGGCTCAAAAGAACAACTCGTTCAAGAACCCAACACCACTAGTGTTTAGCCTCGGGTTCCTGTGAGATCGCCTTGTGTGTGAACGCAGCGCTCTGCGTGATCAGGATGACCCGACCCTGGTCCATCTATCTGATCGAACACCTGGGGCCAGTAACGTTAGTTCAGAAAGTTTAATCCGGATCAGAATGAGCTGGACTTGGAAATCCCATGTTTTGCTGTGCAGGATCAGGTAACCCATCTTACTTACTTTAGTGCCGTCTTTCAGAGCAGAATCGGATTGGATCACCCTGATCCAGATTTCCAAACCAAGTGTTGCCAACTGCTTTCAATTAAAGTAACGTTAGCTAAAACTATGACTACTAACTGGCTGATCTATATAAAGGTGAATATAGATCCGGTTTGCCCTCCAGCAGTGCACACAGTGAAATTAGGCCCTTTTGACATGCTTCAAATATGAAGAAATGTATATATCAGGAGCGTAGCCAGAAAGGAGACTCTGGATGTGCATCAGAAAAACTGGGTGTGCCACATTTATTGTCAGATTAATGCGGGAAAAAAAGCATGCTTATTGGGTATTAATATGTTAGTTTAACCATTTCATTTTTGTGTAGGCTACACGTGTCTGTTAACCTATTCTCCGTTTTGGATGTCTTTGAAAATCACTATTTTATATCTGCAACAAAGTGAGTGTGTGTGTGTGTGTGTGTGTGTTTCTGTGAGCCTATTGTCCATTTTCGATGAGTTTCACTGTCAGCTATGCATCCAGCTATGTTGGCCTAGACCCTAAAAGCATACCACCTTAGGCCTTAAAATTCTTGAACCCTGGTTATCGCTGCTTGCAGCTATATTTTTGTTGTTGTTTTTTTCCATTTTCCGAAGATTTCTCGCTCAAGAGGGTCACCGACAATCACATAAAACAGCTCTTTAACTGCGCTCTAGTCAAACGCGCTCACTGTAGCCTAATCATTAACTACACACATCATAAACCCCTTTTAGGCAAGTACAATTTATGTCACATATTTTAATAAGACTAAACTCCTATTTAACCTGATGATCACAGGTTTAATAAAAATACATTTTAAGTTTCTAATTATAACACCGCATTTCCACGGTTATTCAAACAACGAACAAATTATACAGTGAGCAAAGCACATTTACTTTATCAAAGAATAATCATTGACTTCAGTGACTAGGCTATGTAAAAATATATTATGTAAAAACAGCTGTAGCTGCTGTACTAAATAAAAACAAAATGTTTTAAATAATCCCTCCTTTTATTAAATCATTAACATTTTGCACATCCTGCAATGATGACTTAAACTGTACATGGGCCTACATATAATGTTCCTTTGAAATTACTTTAGGTGGAATAAACAATCTTGAATAGATGTCTTGCCAGACACATTAGAGAAAGCAGTAAAATATTTTTTATACATTACATTCAGGATCGCCAACAACCTAGCACAGTACATTTAATGGTGCCTGTTAGCTGCTCAAAGGGCGAAACGGCGTGGTCTGGCCTTGAATGCCTCAATTATGTTATTATTATTATTATTTTTTAATAATGTAAAATTGTAATTAAATTTTAAACTAACAAATATTGTAAGCACTGCTTAATCTGTAAATTGTGAGGTCCCGGAACAAAGCGGGGTAATGAATCCGTCCGGCAAGTTTTTTTTATATTATTATTGAACTTTCAAAAATACAAAATTCAACAGCAAGTTCATATATATATATATATATATATATATGCTTTTATTTATGTAGGCTACACAGAGAAACAATACACAGAGAAACAAGATGCGCTTTCTGCCGTCTCATGCAGTCTCCGTGAAATGGAGTGCGTCACAGCAATGAACCGGCTACTTTATTAAACGAACGAACAAACCAAAACATTTAAATCTTTAATTACGTAGTCGGAATGAAAAGGTGCATTTCTTTATTAAAGTCAGCGTCGCATTCTGCAACTTTATCTTTTCAGCCGACACTGACTGAGAAGAAATCACTAGTTTATTAACTAATAATTCAAATGTTTTATTTTGCCTTTCCCCCAACATTCATAAGCATTAGCCTACTTTTGCCGTTGCAGGCTTTAGGCGAGCGCTTGGGCGCGGAATAGGCTATACGCCTATATATTAAAAGATGGTTAGTAGCCTAAGTTATTATATTAATCAATTTATGTGTGATTAGGGAAATCTTTAGTCGGGGACAGGCCTTCTTGGCACAAGGAACCGATCATTTTTTTTAATAAAATGCTGTCAATTCGATAAGTTCATCAGAGTTATGAATGCGTAATAATAATAATAAGTAAAATGTTTTTAATTTATTTCATTTCTTATGGGTGCAATGGCGGTGCTTTGGTCTTTCCTGGGGGTGCTGAAGCATCTGCTAGCCCCTCCTTTGCGCTGCCCATGTTTATTACGATTAAAAAAATAATAATTCTGCATCTGTTTTTAGGTGTGCCAGCTGCCACTGTGGGTGGCACCGGCACACCCTGGCACACCCGTGGCTACGCCCCTGGTATATATCATCAGTAAACATTGAAGTCTCTGATTTTATTTGGGTCGAAAAATCACAACTGAATCCACCCTTCTGATGGGATCAGGATAACCCTGTTTTTTTGGATCAAATATCCCAAACCGAGTTCAACGTTTTGGAAAACCCAAAGGGCAGGTTTGATCCGTATCAAATGTAAAATTGGATTACATGCTCTGATCTTGGTTCGGAATCCCTCTTTTGCTTTTGAAAAACCTATTTCCAAGATTTGATCCGAAATCCCACTGGATTACTTTTGAACAACTGGGCCTTGATGATTACAGAAGTTAAATCATGAGCTTAACTTAATGCTAGACACACAAAGAGACCCAAGAGCATACCGAATCAGTCTTGGAAAATCACCTAGTTAATTATTTGGTTAAGCAGCAGTGTTTTAATCTCAGTAGAGTAAATAGAGAAAATACCTGCCTTTCTAATACGGTCATGAGGACTGAAAATTACCCTAGAAACCACCTAGCAACCAGCCCACAACATAACGATATCACGACCCGAGTGTCACAAACAATGACATGATGGAGCTCTTTTGATTTGGACCAGTTTAGCAATCCACCTAGCAACCAGTGAGCACCTCACAGCAGCCACCTAGCAACGCTCAGGACACCGTGGTGTATCTGTAGGGTGACGTTTGATGGCTGATTGTCTGTTGTTGAGATGCTCTCTCTCAGTCCTCAGGGACAAACACAGAGAGATGCCTCAGACTCCACACACAAGGAGAGCGAGTCCAGACAGTGGTTTACAGCCGGTTCTGGACACAAGCGGAGGACAGGAGGACGAGTCTCCGTCCAGAAGCACTGGCAGCAGTGAGTTCATGCTCCTCATCAGGATCTCTGTGCATCTTAGAAAGACTAAATTCTGACTTCATTAGGTTTCCAATCAGTCTTAAGTATTCATAAAGTGTTGCGTGCACTGTAAAAAAAAAACAAAATCTCAGTTTTTTTTTTTTCAATACAAATATCGGAACATCCTTAAAGTGCCCCTATTATGGATTTCTGTAAGTGAAGGAGAACATCCGTGTGCTCCGTGTATAAAGTTATCGTCTCGCAGAAGGAGTCGACTCTGAATCATTGAAACGAATCGTTTTTAAAACCAATCCAGCATCAAACATTAGCATATCCCCGCCCACTTGTTGGTCTGAATGCAAATTCTTTGCCACTAGGTGTCGCTTTTGGAATGTTGAAAATGTTTCCACGGTAACGCTGTACACAAAGTAACACTGCGCTCACTGCTTTAAATTAAATCGACCAATCAGAGCAGATTAGCGTCACGCAGAGGAGGGCCTTGGAAAATTAATCATTGAGCAAATAAGGTAAAAATAAAAGCATATTATAAGACAATAAAAGTGTTTTTTTTTTACCTTGCATGCACGTCAACTTGTTGACTCCCAAAACCAAAATATGAACTTTCATGACCCATAATATGAACTTTCATAACCCATAATATCAGCACTTTAAACCAAAATATGTCTACTTGGATGCAAATGTAAATTTTTGAAACACTGAAGAAAATTAAGTTTAAGCTTAAAAATAGTACCGATATCTTCCGATGTTTTTCCCGATTGGCAGATATTTGTTCTGGTTTTAATCAAACGCACTCCGTTTTTCAGAAAACGACTTCTTAACTCATGTAATTTTGCTCCTCCAGTAAACGCGTCTGGATTTAATAGTCTTTAGACATGTGCACGGCAGAAAAAGACAAAGACCGAGTGCTCAGAAGCTCCAGTTATTATGCATTCGAAGCGTCTTAAAGGGATAGTTCACCCAAAAAAATTAAACGTGGTATTAAATTAGATTAAGAAAGTCATGCCCAAGGATGCCTTGAGAGCGAGTAAAACAGCCTAATTTAAATTTTTAGGTCTACTATGTCTTTAAATGTCCTCTGGCTAGCTTTTAAGGAAATCGTAGGTGTTTAGTGGGAATTGTCTGTTTGGGTTTCACACAGCACTGAACTGAAATATGATCTAGCTTTACTAACACTCATGCTATTCAAAACTCGTCCAAAAGTGGTTTCTGTACTGGTTTTCCATTTGTAATGTTTTTAGGGCTATTAGCAGAGAAACGAAAGACGAGTCCATACTTCAGTGGAAGGAATGGCGGTAAGTGACTGGTTTTATCTTGATGTGATGTTTCTCACGATACTCCGACTCGATGTCATGTAAACACGCTGTACTTACACAAGCCTGGTTTTGTTTGTGAAACTGACCTGGGCTGCATTTCCCAAAAAAGCACTTGTGGATCTACGAGTGCTCTGGAGTCATCTTAAAGCCGGGTCACCTGCAACTTTATTCAAGTGCAATGTGATTAGAATTAAAGTTTTCATTGTGCTTTATTGTACACTTTATTACTCGTTTTTTATGAATTTATAAATGAAATAATTAAATAAAACCAGCCGGAAATAACGTCTTCACACATATTATGCACTATATAGTATAATATATTATACTTATCACTTATATAGTTATTATACTTATATTATAGTATCTGTCTGGAACGCAGCATTAGGTTAACATAAACGAGTGTGTACTACAAATACGAGCCTTTCTATAAATGGACATTTCAGCACTTAAGCAACACTTAACCAAGCGGAAACCTCTCGCTCTCTCGTGAAACCAACACGGACTTAAACTGTAATTCATCGGCTGGCTCCAAAAGGAAGTCAATCCCATAGACCCCCCCCCCCATGTTAAAATACCCAACTTTACAGTAGAAAAAAGTATTTTTACAGTCTGGTACAAAGTGTTTTTGGTCTATATCGCTAATTTTGTCCTTTGTGATTGTAATTTTGGCCACTTGAGTGACAGGTGGATTGCCGCTGCCCTCACCACTGTTGCGCTGGGTGGGCGTGGTTTCAGCAACAAGCCCCACCCACATTCCGCGGGTTTGCCCATTTTCGATTATCCGGGAGTGACGTGCTGCCAAGATGGCGACGGCCGGCTCCGCCCACTTTGAGCTTCAAAAACCCTCTTCAGAAACCGACGGGTGATCAGTGTTGTCAACTTAACGAATTTGTCGCTAGATTTAGCGACTTTTCAGACCCCTTTAGCGACTTTTTTAAAAAGCGCCTAGCGACAAACCTTAGCAACTTTCCAAATGTCGCCAGTACTGTCCTGCGAGCGCGAGATCTTGAGTTACACCTCTCCCTGTGTCTGGTCTGATCAGTGAGCGCTGGCTCCGGCTGAAAGGAGCAGCACATTCCAGTGACCGCACGGCAGCTGACATAGATGTCAATAAGCTGCGCATGTGCACACGGTGTTGCCACGGACCAATCACTTGCCTGCTTATCCTTTGTTTTAAATAAAACTATCTGTTTACTGGGCTACATCTGAGAGACTGTACATGATGGTACTTACTCATACACAACAATAAACTTAATTAAACTTATTAAACTCATATACACATATAAAAAGCATATATACATATAACTTTAAATACCACTTTATTAAAGATATACACAAATATAAAATACAAATAATAAAATATAAATACATAATACAAATATAAAAAACCTATACATAATACAAATACACAAAGCTAGAATATTACACACGTTTAAAATAGCTAAAATGTCACACTCTAAAATATATAATAGAACGTGATTACGTCATGAATATGCAAATTTGCGCATGACGTCATTTAGCGACTTTTCGAGCAGACTTTAGCTACTTTCCATTCAAAATAGTTGGCAATACTGCGGGTGATGTCACGGATACTACGGCCATGTTTTTTACAGTCTATGCACTTAACGCACGGCTACGTGCGATTGTGTTAAGTGCCGTTTTGGGAAACGTGCGTGAAATAATAACAAACGTTCGTAAAATGACTCGAGCGCTAAGATCAATCGTTATCGGTTGTAGATATGCATATCCATGTTAAATGCAGCATCAGTCACTGAGTTAGTATCCAAACAACCCAGATGTGTTCTGTGGTCGTAAAGCATCGTCCAGCGCTTTCACGCTTCGTTACAGGGTAGCTTTTGTTGCTAAATTCAGTACCCTAGCTATTTTTCTTCCAAAAGCACCTAGCAACAAATTTAGCAATTTTTTACATTTATTTGCCAAGTTTTAGCAGCATTTGATTAGTGACTCAGACAATAAAATGGCGCACATTGTCATCCAGATTACACAAAAGATGCCTCGCGGTACACGTGAATTAAGTTAGCTGCTATTTGCAATTGTCAGATTTAATAACAATAAAAGAACAATTGTTAATTTATAACACACCTTGTTAGTAGCTTGTACCTGGATCAGTTAGTACACTGTAAGAAAAATGAAAAAACATAATAGTAATTATCCATTGTAACCCAAAAACTAGATGCATAATTTAAAATACAGGTGAAAAACATGGAAAATTATTTTATATTAATAATAGTAGATTGTGGCTTTTCTTAGAGTAGCACACTAACTGCTTAACTATAACTGGTCAGAATGTGTAGTTTTACTAGCTATTAAAACAAAACATTGTAATCATTCAAAATTGTGTTTTCAATAATTCAATGTATTTAAAAATAGATGTTTGTATTTTAATATTATGTAAATTATTTTAAAAACAAGTTTGTGAGCCTGGAGCCCAACAATACCTTATATGGGTCAAAGATATTTAGTGAAATTCCTATCGTAAATATATTGAAACTGAGTAATATGCATTGCTAAGAATGTAATTTGAACAACTTTAAAGGGGATTTTCTCAATATTTGGATTTGTTTGCACCCTCAGATTCCAGATTTTCAAACAGTTGTATCTCAACCAAATATTGTCCTATCATAACAAACCATACCTCAATGGAAATGTTATTTATTCAGCTTTCAGATTATGCATATAATCTCAATTTGGGAAAAATTGACCCTTATCACTGATTTTGTGCTCCAGTGTCTCATATACAAAATATACTTTTTGCTGAGATTTGATGTTGTGACACAATTTTGCGTGGTGTTTACATGACATCCCAACAAATAGAGCAACTCTAGCAACGTTCTCTGATTATGAGTTGGCAGCGCTGTAGACATGTAGGCTTCTGTCCTCCTCAGCTCTCAGTCCTCCGAAGCGCAAGGCCTTCAGAAAGTGGACTCCGCCGCGCTCGCCCTTCAATCTGGTGCAGGAGACGCTGTTCCACGACCCCTGGAGGCTTCTGGTGGCCACGATCTTCCTCAACAAGACCAGTGGTACGCCAGCACATGCACCTGAACACAGAGACGTGAGCTGATTCTAGAGTAGTATCCCTCTGTAAGAAACAAGGTATCCCATAATGCACTGTGTTTCACAGTGTTGTTTCACTGTACAACTGTGTTAATGACATGTTTTCACCGACGAAAACGAGACTCGTTTGACACAAACTATGACGAAAATCTAACGACTTTTAATAAAAGCGAGATGAAAATATTAGAGAGGGAGGATTTGGTTCGAAATGAATCACAGCCTATTGATCTATCATCATAAGCTAGCATGCACTTGCTCTCATTAAACATTCAAAAATATCAATATCTGGGAGTAATAGAAGAGCGGACATATGGATCAATTTGGTGACGAATACACCCAAAATTATGTCGAATTGTCAGTATTCACGTAAACAGTTGATAAAGTGAATGTAAACTGCATTGATTGCATTCGGTCTTAAAGGGCCAGCAGCCTAATTTAGTCACTATTGTCCGAATCATTGATGTTAATCACGCAACAGAAGACATGCAATCACTCACTGCTCTTGACTGAATCACAGCCCTAATGAAGATTAATCTACAAGTTGTTAAAAAAATGCATAACTAGCCTATTGGTATTTAATAAAAAAAAAGACCATCTACTCGATCTTTATGAAAAGTGGTTTAATTTGATTTTAATATAAAGGCATGTCGCCGCAGTTGAATCGTTGATATCAAATCCGAGTTAGAGAAATGCTTAATAAATGCATTGCACTGTAACTAAACCCATTCGATTTTAGCCAACTAAAGTACTTGTAGATTTAGTCGACGAAAGCTAAAACAATTCAGATGACTAAACCGGAATGACACTGAACACTGGTCACAGTAAAAGACATATTGTAGATGTGTTTGCAGGCAAGATGGCAATCCCGGTGCTGTGGGAGTTTTTCCAGCGCTATCCGAGCGCAGAGGTGACGCGTGCGAGTGACTGGAGACCGCTGTGTGTCCTTCTGCAGCCGCTGGGTCTTAGCACGCTCCGCGCCAGAACCCTCGTCCGCTTCTCCGGTGCGTTACACCAATACAGCTCCAATCAGGAGCACGTATAAAGCCACCACTCGCACACAATCAGCATTCGCTGTTCATTTACTCACCCTCGGACCATCCAAGATGATTTCTAGCTGAAACCAAGCTCCTTAATATGCCCAGTGCATCACTTTGAGTAAAAAAAAGCAGATAAATGAAACCCAAATAAAATTTTTGCACAGGGGTGCACATACTTACGTTCTGCCTGTTTCTCGAGAGCACCTGGAGACTTGGTCTGGTCCTCACACTGTGACCCATTAAATATAGAGATTTTGAATTTTATTTAGTTAGTTTTTTCAAATTAAATAAAGTGTGATAATACTAATAAAATAGGAGTATCAAATACACTTATTTTATAGTAAACCTAAAAAGTAAATATTAGCATTTTATTTTCACTTTAAAACATTTAAATCGGCAAGCTTTAATTTTGGCAGGTTTCCGGTAAGTAAGTATAGGCTATGCCCTGCCGGGTTTAATTCTGCTGATTGAAGAGCGTCAGTGAATGGAAATAACGCCAGCAGCTAGCCTAGATTTATGAGCGTCTTGGACTTATGTACACTGCATATTATTTACACCGGTACCGGTGCACCACTTATCGAGCTCTTATGAAGCGAGCAACAACATGAGTCCAGCTTCTTAGACAGACCAGTCGTTTCACTTCATAAGACCACAGTGTATCATCATGAGCCACGGGCATTCAATATGTATTTTTTGTACATGCTTATTTGACTCTCAAAGTTACAGCAATCATGATAATGATTTGAGTAATCTGTTATTTTCAGTCATTATAAAGACCGTGGGGCTTACATGTAGTGCACAGTCACTATATATTCTCAATGATTGTGCTGCTGATATGCTGTTAGTTGGGATTGTTATTGGACATCTCATGATTGTGTGACTCCGTCTTGTTTGTCAGATGAGTATCTGAGTAAATTGTGGCGGTATCCCATCGAGCTCCACGGCATTGGTAAATACGGCAACGACTCGTACCGTATCTTCTGTGTGGAGGAGTGGAGAGAGGTACAAACACTACACTACTTTACATGAGTTATGCTCTCTGCAGCGGCTTGATGTGTATCTGTGTGTCTGTCTGTGTCTTTGTGCATGTGTGTCTCTGTTTGTTGTCCCCCCCACTGCAGGTCTCTCCAGATGACCACAAGCTCAACGACTATCACGCCTGGCTCTGGAAAAACCAGGAGCAATTAGGAATCTGATATTTTAATAAATCATAATATCTGCAGTAGCACATGTGAATCAGTGTCACTGTACCAGTAACTCACCAGAGACCAGCCGCTATCTTTCTCCTGAAAACATGAGATGCTCTTATTGTTTTATCATGTTTGTTCATCAGTTCAAGGAAAAATGTTTTGGCAAATGTTGTGTAAAAAATAAATTAACTTTTTATCTTTTGTACATGCTTTGGTTTTAATGAAGTTTCTTGAGTTGACGGGTTTTAAAGTCAATGTAAAATGGTACTGAGAAGCTGTTTGTTTACATTTTAATGAACCTTTAAGAAAATGTTAATTGCAGTAGGATCTGATTTAACTTTGTAAAAATTGAGACAAAAAGCTATGTGGAATTCATAATGCCAAATAGTGTGCCGGTAAAAGAGTTCAAGTTTCATACGGTTTCGGTGTCACTAGTTATGCACGAGTAAAGCAAGTCAATTAAATGTGTTTAATTAAATCAATGTCTTCCACCATAACAACAGTTAATAAAACAACTCAAAACATAATTCACATTAAGGCTGCCAGCAGTCATGCCCACATATCAGCTGTCTATCAATTCACATTGGATAAAAAATATGACAAACTAATAATCTGTGATGAAATATTTTCATCTAAAGCATGCAGATACGATATGAGCAATGCACAATGAAACTAAAAACATCTGTCAGAGAAATGACTGGAAGGCCACGTGCTGAATCTGCAGGTACAGTACACTCAGCTAAACCGTAAATCACATTCATTACTGTATTCTACCAAATGTATATATAAAACAGGGTTCCCACAGCCAGAGAAAATCAGATCGCTTTCAAATGGTGGTTTCACAGTGTTTCCCCAAAGCATTGTTAATTAACGATGAACTTGCGACCATAGTTGTTTTTGGGAAACGCACCCCTGGTCGTGATAGTCTCAATAGTGACTAGGCCTACACAAATTCTAGTTGTGCTTGGTATATATTGCGTTGTGAAGAGTAAAGGCCATTGCACACAGAGTCCGAAATTTGTGCACGTTAAAAAATAAATACGACCTCAATCACGCTTACACAATGCCTTTGAAACTTTCATCCGTCATAAAAAAATATGTGCATTTTTGATAGGAAAGGATGACAAATATGGAAAAAATGAAAAAAAAAAAACGCATGCCAAAATTTCGGACTCCAAGTGCAAGGACCTTACAATTTTAAAGCCACAGTGATGCTTTATTTGTGATAGCTCAATGAATCTGCTGAATGAGACTTATTTCAAATACACTAATATAAAAAACAACTCCAGTGTTAATGGAAATTCGTTGATCAAAACGTGTGGGAACGCTGTTGAAATTGCTTTGCCTTTGATGTTGAAGACACTAATTTATCTCTCTCTCACACACACACAATCACATGGTCCCAGTTTGAGAGCGAACACATTGGACATCTTCTGTTATGGTCATACATTTGGGAGCATTTCAAACAAGACTTCTGGAGCGTCCTTTGTGCCAAAAACATTGTCAAGCTTTGTCACTTCAGAAATCTTTAAAATAAATAGTTTTCTGCATTGGGACGGATTTTAAAAAGGAACACAGTATCCATGTATAAATGGGCGTAAATGTCAATAATGTAGTGGGAATGCCGGTATGTACAGTACCTCTACCTGAATGGGTTGCATACAATATGTCTCTTGGGGTTTGGCCAAACACATCCATTACTAATCGTGCAGTCTCATAAATACAGCAGCAGTTAAACTGTTGAAACACAGTGTTATAAACTAGCTTTATCATCCACAGAGCCCGGTGCTAAACGTCCCTTATTGACATGCATTCATCACCAAACCCAGAGCTTCACGTTTCAGTGGCGTCACCCTTTCGGAGTCCATCAGCGTCCGGTTCATGGCGTCCTTTAAAGAAAGCCGTCCAGCAAGCGGTGCGCCCTTCTCCTGACAGCCAGTATCCAGCCATGGCAGCCAATCCTCCGATGAAGATGGCCGTGAAGACCATGTCTCCTTTGGCGGCTAGAGTAGCGAGAGCGCAGATCACCACACCGAAGAACATCTGCTGGAGCATGAGCGCCTCGTCATCCGTCATGTCATCAAACAAGCCCTTGTCTGGCCCCTGGTCTGTAAATTATAGTTTTAATTCAAATTATTAAATGGACGCCACCTTATTTGGTCCATACAGCCCTCCCTAACCCCCCCATATACACTATATTAGTGTATATAGCCTCTGCCAACAATGCAGGCTAATTGCAATTACTGTAAATAGACACTCCAAATGAATTACCATATTCAAATTTTCTTCAACACAGAAGTAAGCCTATGGGCAAGCTTCGGGTTCATTAGCCACATAGAGAAATAACGAGAAGAATTAAACAGTAAAACAGTTTCCACTACAAACCAGTGTGTTTGTAATTAAGATAATGCATTGAAATATTATGGAAAGACAACGCGCATTTTTACGGGAAGAAAAAGGTGGATATCATAACCAAAATTAGTAGCTTCCTTCAAGTACTATGATGATATGCCTGTACTGGTTACATTAGTAGTGTTTTCTCTCAAGTTTTAGTACATTAAATGAGTACCTGCTAAACCACACTCAACATTTACACTGATCATCAATGGATCAATGATGTCATGTGATGTAAAATACATTAAAAACGCAATTCATACATACAATGACTTGTATGCACACAGTCCAAATGTCAAAGTGATACAAATATCCTAACATAAACATTGATAATCACTTTACTGTTTCTTCAAAATGCTTGACATTTTAAAATGTCACGTGGTGACCAAAGTCATGTGATTCATCCAACATATAAATAAAAACCCATGTGACTGTTTGTCAAGGTCAATAATCATCTGACTTGGTTAATATAAACCAATTTTAGTTCAGGTCACCCTTAATGATATTTATGAATTATTGCAACAATAAAAATTCACCCAAAAATTCGGTCAACATTTACTCGCCCTTACGTAATTCCAAACTTTAGAAATGTCTTTGTCTATACCAGGGCTGTCCAAACTCGGTCCTGGAGGGCCGGTGTCCAGCAGAGTTTAGCTCCAACCCTAATTAAACACACCTGAAGCAGCTAATCAATCTCATACTAGGCATACTAGAAGGCTCCATGGAGGTGTCTTAAGGCAAGTTGGAGCTAAACTCGGTGGACACCGGCCTCAGAGACTGGACACCCTAATCTAATAATGGAGTCAACTGGTATCAATGTTAATCGTTTAAAATATCTTCTTCTATGTTCCTGAGAAGAAAGTCATACAGGGTCAATCCAGGAGCCTAGGTTAATTGGAGAATGGGTGCAATTTAAACCAGGGAAATCTAGGGGCCTGTGTATCCTGAAATTTTGAAGACATTGAGGAAGATCTTCAATATTCAATGGGCCTAGATTCCAACTATTGAAGAGCAAGGAATTCAATGCCTGGGACAGTGCTGTTACTACACTCTTAAAGGACAGCACCAATCCAATCCAAAGGACAGATACCATAGCTCAACTGACAACAGCTTGTGAGGTTTAAGTGGCCATTCTCTTTGACTCAGGCGGATGTTTAGCAGGTTTGTGTGGAAATGGCCTTCAGCTCAGTCAATCTGCACAGCAAGACCTCAGAGCTCTGTTGACCAGTCTTATCAGTGGTGGAAGAATTCAAGGCCACCAAGGCAAGGGCAGTCAGCACACTGCTACGGTCTAAAGATGAGAAAGTTCGACATGGACATGCCAACCAAACCAACTGTCAAGAGTGGCATGAAGTGGAAGCCACAGCAGGCAGTGAGGGAAGCAGAATTGTACTGGAAACATCAGGAATTCATAGGCAGGGTCTGCCAATAACGACTGGGAAACTGCAAAACCAAATGTTGTAGTAAGGCCAAAAGCACATGTAGTGTAGTGCAGAGAGTCCGAGAGGCAACAGAAGACCGGCTTTTAAGAGCCGGGGTCAGAAGCTAAGAGTCTAAGAGTAGGGGTTGCCTCTCAGGAGCAATGGCACTCAAGCATTTTCTGTCCTGGAATAAGCTCTGGAGTGCTAACTGAAGCTAAATGAAGGCAAACTGACCTTCATCTTGCATGCTGTAGCTGACCTATTACCACCTCCAACCATCCTAAAGATCTTGGACCAGGATGAGGATCCATCCTGCAAGCAAGATGTCCCAGAGGCAATGGGAGAAGGCCACTACAGATGAGACTTGACAAGGTTCTTGTTGAAATTGTCCAATAGACAGACTTCCAGAGGGTCAGTACATACATATCAGGCAACACCACCCAGAGGAGTCCGTTTCCTAAAGCAAGCAGACTCCAAAATTACTCCGCATCACGCATCTGATTGAATGATGCAAGATGACCTCAAAAAGAAGCTTGTCTTTCCAGAAGAGGTGGTAGTGACTGCGACCAGACATGGTTCTTCTGTCCAGGAGCACAAAAAAAACATCTTGGTAGTTGAGCTCAATGTGAGGACAGGCTAGCCATCTTTCATGAGCTGAAGAAAGCTGAGTATCAAGATCTGATTGACGAGGCTTCTACTAAAGGATTCCACGGAAGTATTGGTTAGAAACGAAAGGCAGAGAAAGGGAGATAGCAGCGGCAGCAACGACTAGCTCAGGGTCATTGTTTAAAGCCAGAGACACACTGCACGATTTTCGGCTGTCCAGACAAAAGATTGGCATCGTGAAACAATCGTGATTTCTATGATCGTGGTCTCTAATCGGTGCTCCTGTCTTTTACAGTGAGGAGAGGTTCAAAGAAACACTTTCTCATGATCTTACTTCCAAAGATAGCCTAGGATATTTTTGTTGACAGTGTCAGAGATTCAGCATGATCATCCCACAGTGCTTGCTGCTATGACCCACGTTTACTGACCAGCCAATAAAAATGCGACATGAAATCAACGTGATATGGAGCTCAAACTTAAAGGGGGTAGGGGGGGGGATAATGCAATTTCATGCATGTTTACAGTTTTTTTCTCGATCGTGGCTCTTGATGACTTCATGAAGGGTGTAACTCCTTATATGGGCATTTCTTCCGGAAGAGAAAACACATCGTCCTGAGCAAGAGCATCAACGCTCTTCATCCAGCAGCACTGCACGCGACTCGATCAAGAAAATGTCTCTAAAGAAGTGTGTTTTGGTTGTGAGGGAAAGATAACCATGTTCAGCTTTCCCAAGAACCTAGCGTTACATGAACAGTGGATGCAGTTTGTTTTTCGTGGCAGAAATGTTTCACAAGTGTGTTTGTTGATAAATGTTTTATAAACAAGACCCAGTTCGATGCTGGATTTGCATATCATTTGATACTGAATAATGAAGCGGTCCCAGCTATAAAAGATCCCGGTCATGATTCAGAACCGCAGACGGTAAGTGAAACGGCATCAAATGTCTGTGTTTTGATCGCCGCTTAAGTGCTCGTCACTCTTTAGCTCCGCCCACGACATGCCACAAGGAGCTCCGCTGTTTTCGGAGAGAATCGTAAAACTGTATCTTTCTTTTATAAATATGATAAAACTAAAGACTCTTTGGAGATATGAAGAATGTGATACTAAACTAGAAGTACTCAAGATTGGGTTATGTTCACTTTAAAAATGCTTACCTCAAGCTCTTATCCCTTCCACTTTTTTCAGCACACATATAAACTACAACTGCCAAAGTGTGCTCAATCATGCTCTTTTTGTTTACCACTAGCACATGCTGATTGCGTTTTTTTCTTCTATAGTAACGTGCGTCATAGCCTACGAGTACGGGTACACAATTTTATTAGATCCACTAATGACTAGCATAAACAGGAATATATCACATCCTTAGCTCCTGCTTGTGACAAAGCATCGCTAAATTACATGAGAGAAAATGAAGGGAGACTATCATTACACCCCATCACCAGTATACACTTTCAGCGTGCGTTTACTCACCCAGTGGCAGATTCTCCACACAAATGCTGTCCTTTTGAATGAACCCCTCGGCACACTCGCAGCGGAACGATCCCTCCTCATTAACGCAAGCTTCATTGAGTCCAGGGCATGCTATGGATTTCTCCGAACACTCATCGATGTCTAAAAAAGGCAGTGACCAAACAGCTACCTCACAAGCATCGAATGCACCAGGGCTAATATAAGGCTCATAGGAGTTGTCCAGAAATGATCCACTTACCTAGACACTTTGCTCCAGTGATTCTGAACCCTCGAGCACATTTCTTACAGCGAGCAGGTCCGCTTCCCATACAGCCCACACAGGCCTGATCACAACCTGCACACAGCTATATGAGTGCACACTCAAACACACACACACAGCATGCATTAGTGAGCAATTAACGTGAGACTGACCTCTGCACTCATAAGAGCCGTCTGTGTTGAAGCAGTATGTGTTGGATGGACAGCGAGCCAATTCAGTGCCGCATTCATCCACATCTGTAGTAAACACACACCCACAGTGGTAAAGAGCTGGGAATACTACGGTTAACATGATAGAGAGGGCAGAACAGGGGTCATCTAGAAAGATCTTTTTGTAGCTGAAAATAATAATCTAGTAAATTGTCATTATTCGCTCAGCATAATGCTGTCTGAAAACTTAAATTACTTAATGTGGGACACAAAAAAATCTCTTCGACACAATGACTTTTCATAGTATGCTCACAATAGTATCATAAACGTATTCAGCCAATATGTTCTCCAGACTCTAGAGATCAAGATTTCAACAAAGAAAGACTTCAGTTTTGATCTGTTCCCCACTGTCCATTCACAGGCTTACAAGTTACATAGTCTACTTTTGCAGCACTTAACAGGGCTGCATAATTTCATGGAAACAAAAAATTGAATTGCGATTTTTATAATAAAAATTGCGAATGCAATTTAACAAAAAATTCCTGGTTTTCTATGCTTGTTTGTAGAACAACACCTTTTACCCTGTCAAAAACAGCTATGTTCACAGCAAGCCACTTTGGTACATGTCGATTTAAATGAGCAAATGAGCTCTGCTGACCCCACCTCCCTTCCGAGCTGCTCTCTGAGAAACTGTAAACTTTAGCCGTATTCATCGTGAAATTTGCTAACTAGCACATTATTAGGAAAGGCAATTTGAAAAATACATTAAAAACCCTTATACTCACTTCTTCTCTAGGTGGATCTTGAATGATTTGTGTGAACAAACACATTTAGGTAGATCGGGTGTGCATTCCCTTCAAAAGCTAAAGTAATCCACGGTGTCTTCAGCGGCTTAGATGTTGGAAGTAAATGACGACTGCTATGCCACGATATGCTGTTCAACAACAAAACACCTCAATCGCTTAGGAGATATTCTTGTCTACATCTGCTCTGGCGGTGAAACGATGGAGGACTGATGACAGCTCACTCAGGGCGGAGCTAAGGTAAAACGCTAGTGTTAATCAACAATCGTGGGAGGGGCCTTGGCCTGTGTGACGTCACTCTGCCAAGAATCAGAGAACGCTTGATCTGAGAAAAGGGTTTGGATTTATCGAGATTTAAAAGAAAGAAACACTGGGTGAATTTTAATCATTATAGGGTGGATGTGTACAAATGCTGCCAGCACACATTTATGTTCAAACAACATGTAAAAGTGAATTTTGCATCCGATGACCCCTTTAAAGGGGAGAGTGTAAATTTGAGTGGCATCTAGTGGTGAGGTTGAGAATTGCACATAGAGAAGCTACGTGGCCGACACAGGACAAAGATGTCGTCATCTGAGACAGCAGAGAATGAGGTTTCTTTACAAAGATCAATAAAGGAATTATATTTACTTAATTATTCAGTAAACCAATATGTTATTGAGAATATTGTTGTTCTTGTTCATCATTGTGTCAGTGTTGTATTCGCAACAAAAACAGTGACGAAACGCGCTCTGTAGAGCAGTTTGTCCATTTAGGGCTACTGTAGAAACATAGCAGCGCAAAACAGTGACTTCTAGATAAGGGGACCCGTGGTGTATGTAGATAGAAATTGCTCTCATGGTAAGGTAATAAAAGCCTAACGGTTCATCGGAAAGGTCTTCATACACCTCTGAAAACATAGTTGTATACATTGCATTTCTGCCCATACATCCTCCTAAATCTTATACCCTGCACCTTTAATATTGTAATATTTTTATATAAGAGACAAATTGAGTACAACCCGAAATCCGGAAATGTTGAGATGCTTTTTAAATTTGAATAAAATCAAACTTTCAAATCACATGAGCCAATATTTTATTCACAATAGAACATAGATAACAAAGAAAAGAACTGAGAAATGTTACACTTGTATCCACTAAATGAGCTCATTTCCAAATTGGATGCCTGCTACAGGTCTCAAAATAGTTGGGACATGGCAACAAAGGGCTGAAAAAGCAACATATTTTGAAAAGATTCAGCTGGGAGAACATCTAGCAACTAATTAAGTTAATTGACATCAGGTCTGTAACATGATTAGCTATAAAAGCGATGTCTTAGAGAGTCTCTCAGAAGTAAAGATTGGCAGAAGCTCTCCAATCTGTGTAAGAGTGCATAAAAAGATTGTGCAATACTTTAAAAACAATGTTCCTCAACGTTAATTGCAAAGGCTTAGCAAATCTCATCATCTACAGAGCAAAACATTGTCAAAAGATCCAGAGAAACTGGAGAAGTATCTGCGTAAGGGACAAGGCCGAAGACCTTTGTTGGATGCCGTGGTCTTCGGGTACTCAGACGACACTTCATCACTCATTAGGGTTGTGACGGTGAGGAAATTCTCCCACCGGGTTAATCGTCCTGATATCACACCGGTTATAGCGGTATCACCGTGGGGGGTGGGTGGGGCTTACAATACCCTGTAAGCGCCGTGTGCATTTTACTTTAACTTTAATATCAGCAGCAATTCTGCGTCAAGCACTGTTTAAATAAAATCAAAATCAGCAAATACGGTGGAACCAAATAAATGAGCAACGAATGTTTTTTTAAAAACATCACATATATAGATCAGGGATGCCCAATAGATCGATCACGAAGGCAATGCAGGAAGATCACCCTTTAGGTCAGTGTTTCTCAACCAGGGGGGCGAGAGATATAACTACAATATAATATATTCACTAATATTATGACTCGCCTGTTAAGTCATGTAAAAAAATATATAGCCTATAAATAAATAAAAAAACAGTACCTCCTCTCTACATATTCTGTGTTTCGAAGAAGAAAACGTTTCTCATCGTGTAAATACAGACTGAATGGTGGCTCAAAACCGCTGTATGACATATGATACTCAAACTACAGCTCTCGGCTGGATAAAAGAAGCCTAGTAGACAAGTTTTGATGGACAACTATTGTAATCAGGATAAAGATGATTACAGTGACATACAGGATCGTGCATTAGGTGTGCGTTATGTCCGTTATAAATGACGTGCAAACGAACCGTGTGTGCACTCTCGATCACTAACATCATATTTCTGCTTGAATACAGCGAGTGTTTTATAACGGATGCTCGCGTGTGTTGGAGAAGTTTGTGAGGATCAGTGGTGTTTATCTGCATTATGTTACAGAGGAACTACTGATGGCATCGTGAATAGTGAATAATATTAAACAAATATTGTATTTATTATTATTAAATTAATACAACAAAGATACATCCCAACAAGCCTTTTTAATTATTTATTTTATTTAATATGTATTTTATAATTTATTTACTTTTTGCTTGGTAGATATCGGTGAGTTTTCTCCTTGACTTAGATTAATGTCAGACTCAGAAATCAACAGGCTTTAAACAGGCGCTTTTACATTTGGTTTTGAAACTCTTCCGCATCGTCTTGTCGGTTTCACCTCACTCTTCTTGTCAGTCAGCTCTCTTCACGTGATAAATTAAATCTGATCTGTAATGTAGAGGTCTGCGTGGGACTATTTTAGGTTTTATTCCGCACTCACCCGCTCCCGCGATATATTCACATTTATGTTTGTTCACATTTCTGACGAAAGACAGAGAAGATGGGCTAATGTAGGCATATAGATTCAGATAGCTATATATATTAGTATTATTAATTATCATTTATTAAATATACAGGTGCTTACTTAAAATTCGTGTACACTGTATATACTGGCAGGTGACGCTAGGTGGCGATGATGAGCCGCAGCGAGTTAAACTCATGTATGAAGAAGTCACACTGCCAGTCCTTAAAACACACTACTGTGAAACGAACTAATTTCTTGTGTTTATTATTTCCGCAGGTAAGATAAGTGATGTGGCATCGCAGCTTATGTTCATGAAAGTGTATATAGGGATTTCATGTGTTTGTTTAATGCACTTCTGTTTTGAATGGATACAATTGACCGCATTGGCGCACCCGCGGCTGGTTTGCGGCCGAGTCGGCCGTGCTGTGGGAGGCCGCGCGAAGTATTGCGTCATGAAAGAATGATTGATGTCGACAGAGAAGATTATATTTAAAATGCACGCAATCTTGTTTGTAATTAAGAGAGTTATGTAATATTTGTTTATAAAGGCGTTTGTGTTCTGTTATTTTGGCGTTGTTTAATGATTACTATGATGCTGGTGGAGAGTTTACAAATGTTTAGTATTACTTAAGTATACTTAACAGTACGCATACACAGTTGGTGTGTTCGCTGAGTGTAATTGTAGTGCTAATGCCATTGAGTTAGTCTATATAGTCTATATGGTGAAATGTATTGTTCTCATTTTTGCTTTGCATCCTGTATATCAGAAGATTGTCAAAGTGAGGTTATTGAACTAGAGAAAAACTCATGTATGAAGAAGTCACACTGCCAGTCCTTAAAACACACTACTGTGAAACAAACTAATTTCTTGTTGTGTTTATTATTTCCGCAGAGTGTGACAAAATAAAAACTAATATGTGCCACCAGACAACATCGCCTCTTCTGTGTGTGCAACATAGAGCTGGGCGGTATGACCAAAAATTTATATCACGGTATTTTTCTAAATTATACCAGTTTCACGGTATATGACGGTATTTTTTTTTCCCCATGGATGACCGGGTGTTAACCACATTTTCTATTGACTGAGGAAAAACTGCAGTAGATTGACTTAGAATGCCATATTTGAGTGTCATGATGAGTGAATATTGTAAAAAATTTCACACTAAATACAGGGGTTAAAGCAAAAAAATATATTTTGACTGTAAATATTTCCTCGGCCAAACCCCATTCCACAGCCATACGGCTACAGTCACACACACAGTTTAAGAGCTGTTTTTCTTCTTGTAATCAGGAGTGCTTGTCCTCCTAATTTTAAATATTTAGGAGCACCTTCTGATCAATAATAAAAAAATTCTGATAAAAAAATGAGTCTTCCGAACATGGTGACATTTGACTCCTTAAAGTGACTTACAGGGGTATTTTCTTTTTACCTTTGCAATGGCATAATTTTCATCTATGTCAAATAAAAAAAAATGTATGTTTATAAGCTTTTTAAAATGTATATTTAAAACAATATAATAAGTACAATAAGACAAATAAGTTACTAATCATGAAATTAGTATTAATAAAAAAATGTATTTGTACTACAGAGGTGGCACAGAAGAACACAAACGTGGCTTGAACGTACATTTTCAGACGATTAATGAGTCTCAGGGGTGGCATGTGTGCAATTAAATTCATAGATTAATGTGGACATTAATGTTTTAAATATAAATTAGCTTTTAGAGATGCACAACGGCTCAGCTGTAACTTTATTTGGAATTATTTTCGTTGATGATATAGAGTAAAATCATGCAGTACTTGTTTATTGATCTGTTGTATTAAATCAATATATCACATTTGCTAACTCCCCTTATAATTATTAAAAGCTGTCACTCTCCTGATCGCGATCTGTGGGCGCACAGACATTGAGAGCGCGTGAGTGAGCTCTCAGGACTCAAAAGCATGTGCAAATGTGATGCATTCTGTCGGAACCTGCGGGAATGAGTATAATTATTATTAATAGCCGCAATCCCACGCCGAAATTCAAGTTCTGCTCTGTGTTCTCTGCTAAGAACCCGACTGTAAATGATGCGAGCGGCGTTACTATGTTGTCAGTGAGAAACTGCAGCCGAGGCGGGGATGATTTTTGGTGTGCCAGCCGAAGAACAACAGTACGCTACATGTTTCTTTCCCCTCAGTTATCCCCGATAACGTTTAAATGGAGTGAACACGGAGCAGTTTTTCCGTGAGCGGGAATGTAAAACCGGGAGTGGATCCAGAGCGGAGTGATTACAGAAAGCTTAGAGTGGAGAGAGGAACGTGCCTTAATCCACTCCAGGCTTTGATCACATCCCCCTCAGCAGACTGAATGCACCTCGTCTTTCCTTCATTTAAGACCTATTCAAGCTAAAATTAAGACCTCTATAACACTATTTGACAAATGTAAGCGTATTTACGGTCTTAAAGTTATGAAAAGTGAATTTAAGAAGGCGGGAATCCTGCAATTGACAGGAATCCGTCGTATCGACGGAGAACTGTTGTGTGTGAGAGCCGCAGGAGCTGATGGCAGCGGACGGTGGATTTGAAGAGCTCTTTTCCAAAACGCGATAAATGCCAAATAAAAAAAAAATGAGTTCGTCATGCCATTTTGCTGTGTACTGAACCTATTCACTGCTCCATCAATGTTTCATGCCAAATCGCTATATTTCCTTGTTTAAAATGTACCTCACAAAGAGGCGCTCTAGCGACTGACGCTAAAAGCTGTAGCGTTCCTTGTTAGAACGCCCGCCTCCCGCGCCGGAAACCCGGGTTCGAGACCCGCTCGGTGTGATGGTGCGGACCCGGGGGGGTTTAACAATCATTGTTTAACATGTTCAGACTAAGCCAACAGACCATTTTAACATGATAAATTGAATATTAACAAAATGTATGGGTCTAGGTAAAAAAAAAAGTCATTTTCATGAAAACTATTAAAATGATTTATAGCGTTTTAGAAAAGAGCTCTTCATTTGTTCTTCTCTCTCATCACATTCTACTAGTGCTTCAGTTTCGGAACTTTCACGCTTAGTAACACATACAGCTGTATCCTCGCCAAAATGCAATAGTGAAAATAGACCCCTCTCTAACAGTGTCGCGTTCCGAACGTTATTTAAATGACACCGGTATTGCGGTATTTTAAAAATTAATATCATAAGAAAAATAAACACCGGTATTCGGTATGAACCGGTATACCGCCCAGCACTAGTGCAACACTAACAAATTTTTTCAGGATACAATTAGTTTAGGCTAACATTCAGCCTACAGCACGATAGGAAAAAATGTAGGTTTAGCCTAATATCTATTTTATTATTCTTATCAAAATACTAAATTAATTTAACATTTTGCTGTTAACACAGTGAAAAGTGCAGCAGAGAAAAATAAATTAAGTCAAGGTCAAGGTTTCTTTATTTGTCACATAATAAATTATACAGGGTATAATTAGAAGTGAAATGTAATCGAATCTGACAGCCTGTGTCGAATTTAATTCTGCCATGCCATCTTCAGATGCCAACTAAAGCTTTATTATGGAAAAAATAAGCAATATGTGAACATGATCCAGAAGCGCTGTCGTGTCCTGTGGGCCAAGGATCATTTAAAATGGACTGCTTCAAAGTGGAAAAGTGTTCTATGGCAAGACAAGTCCAAATTTGACTTTCTTGTTGGAAATCACGTACGCCGTGCCCTCCGGTCTAAAGAGGAGGGAGACCTTCCAGCATTTTATCAGCGTTCACTTCAAAAGCCAGCATCTCTGATGGTATGGGGGTGCATAAGTGCATACAGTATGGGCAGCTTGCATGTTTTGGAAGGCACTATGAATGCTGAAAGGTATATAAAGGTTTTAGAGCAGGGGTCGGCAAGTGAGTTTGGCATCGGGCCAGAAAATAATTGCCATTAGATGGCGGGCCAGAAAATAGCCAAAGGATAATTTAAGAAATTAATTTATGAAAAATGCAACTAGAATTGCCTGTGACAGACTGTTACAGTATCTTTTGTAAATGGTAGTGAGGTGTTACACTGTTAAATCCAGGAGGACATTAACAAAAAGCCACATTTGTGTGGTGGTGTCCAGAAGAGTAGGCTATGTGAGCATCAACAATTTCCATCCACGCTCCGAGCATTTGATAATTCACATTTCGCTCCCACTCCACTCCTCGCTCACTGATATCAAAAACACCGCTAAAATATTTCCGTACATTTGAAATATCAAAGTTCTGTTCATCATGTATAATAAAAAAATGTAATAAAATAAAATAACAGGAGAGTATCAAAGTGACTCTTCCGTTATCACATAGCCTTCACATTCTTTCTGATTTGAGTGATACTTCTCTATCAAGCTAGCAAAATATTCATATGTGAATTCTTGCTAAATATGCAGTTATATTATGGGTCGTTGGCATGAATTGTGATGGTAGTGGAGCATTCTTGGAGCGAGTGAAAACCGCGACGCTCCAACCTTTAAAAAATCTCCTCCTCGCTCCAGTCAAAATCACACTGCTCCACTCCGCTCATATACTCTGATTGTGAGTAACTGTTGCTGTCATGAATGAATGAATGAATGAATTATGCATTTATATAACGCTTTTGTGTATTGTTCTACACCCAAAGCGCTTTACAATCATGTGGGGGGTCTTTCCTCAACCACCACCAGTGTGCAACATCCACTTTGGATGTTGCGATCACCACACATCAGCTACAGGTGGAGAGTAGGCTTGCCGCGATAGACGGTAATGACGGTTATACCGGTGTTAAGCCGCAACACTGTTATGTCACTTGCCCACCGCGGCACCGTCCCTCGCCGTCATTTAGATTTTTTTTTATAGTAATTGTGAGATAACAAATTGTATTTAAATGTTTAATTTAGATTAACTTCCTGACTAAGAAATTGTCAGTCAATTCAGGTGTTTGAGATCGCTTCCTGACCATTGAATTTGAGACAGCTGTGCCTTTGTCTCTATGATAATGGTAAGTTCAATGAGTCAGACTACTGAGACTCTCAAGCTTTGTTCTGCAAATGACTTTCTGGCCCAGACTTCCTGGCTTTCTGGCCCAGACGGGGAATTGTTAGTTTGACTGGATTAGTGTCTATGCATTTGATTATGTTGATGAGATTAGAACCACGGGAAGTTTAACAACAAAAACTAACGCCTCCCTCATGTGCTTGCTTTGTTTGAATTTGTCTCCACCTCCAAGAATCCCTCCTCCAAAAATGCCTATAAAATAACCTTGTAAAGTTACTTAAGATTGAGATTTCGATGACTACAGATACCAACAGGCTTGTGTTCTCAATAAAAGAATCCTGCTGACGATCCAATCCGAAGTCTCCTGGTCTTCTCTTCTGAGTTTTCTACACTTTAGAAGAACCAAGTTCACAACAGATGGTGCCGTGACCCGGATAGAGTTCCAGCTTCCTCACCTGAAAACTTCAAGCTCAAACAAAGATCTGCATCTTTTGGAATCCAGAAACTTCCAGCTGAACAAAGATTCCCAGACTGAATTTTCTCTCAACCAAGGGTTGTGGTGAGTGCTGTCTCTAATCCAAAAGAACCTAAGACCAGTACAAATGTTGTATCCTCTGTGCCAGAGAAGAGTTAACATACATCTGTAGGGTTTGTTTAACTAAGATTATCCTCTAAAGTTTTCTGTTAGAGATGAAAGTTATCCTCTGTTTCAGGCAGGGAAGATTTGGCATTACGTGCTAATAATTGGTTATCCTCTGTTTCAGGCAGGGAAGGTTAGCATTACGTGCTAATAATTTTAATAATTGGTTATCCTCTGTTCTTTCAGGCAGGGAAGTTTTGGCATTACGTGCTAAAAAGTGGTTATCCTCTGTTTCAGGCAGGGAAGGTTAGCATTTCGTGCTAATAATTTTGGTTATCCTCTGTTCTTGTAGGCAGGGAAGTTAAGTGTGGAGTGTTGGTAATTTGGAAAGTTAACAATAGTTAAGCTTTTTTTAACAAGTGTACCCTCTGTTGATCAGAGTTTTTTTTATTTAGTGTTTGTTTGTCTGGTACAGAAGAAACTTACAAAATGGTTAGAAGGAATGCTAGGCTGATTCCAACCACAGAAAAGAGTGGTCTTGCGAATCCTTTGTGGTCAGATAGTGAATTCAAAACGCTGTTAGGGGAACAAATGGACCTAATAGTCACTGAAAAAGTTAGACAAGAACTAACGCAGAAATATGAGATTCATCCAGACAAGACTTGGTCGGTAGATGAGTGTAAAAAGGTACTAGGAGCAAGTATTCGTAAAAACAATGTGAAAGGCATTATCTGTTGTCACAGAGAATTCAGTTTAACATTAGCTACACAACAGTCTCAGCGTAACTCAGAGCTAGAGAAACAGAACAATGAACTCCGTGCTAGAGTATCCACTTTGACTAAGAAATTGAACCTCAAGAAAGCTGCAGCAAAAACTGATGTGAAAGTTAGTCAGCCTGATAACATTTACCCTGATTTACAAGCGTTTTTTGAAACAGATGTAGCTCTCCAATCAGTAACTGATGTGCCTGTAAATTCCGTCAATGTGTGTGGTGCTAAGAGAAGATCTCAGGGAATTGAGGAAACTGATAGTGTTCCTCTCAATTCTTCTGTTGTGCAAATACAAACTGTTGCCAAAGCTTTATGTCCTAAAGATATAGAGAGACTATCTCAGAGTTTACCATCAGCACGAACACATTTTTCTGAATTTAGAAGAACATTGATCAGTAAAATGCGTCTTTATGACATGTCGTTGGCAGAAGTCACACAGCTGATGTCACAAATTCTAACTGAATCTGAATTCAACAGTTTTGAATCTGCTGTTACTTCTGAACTGCGAAATGCCAGTAAGGGTGATTTAAGAGAAGGTATTTTGAAAATCCTAAAGAATATCTTAGGACCCAAAATAGATTGGTCTAGAATTACTGCCTGTGTGCAAAGGAAAGAAGAAACTGTGAGTGAATATACTGAGAGATTTTGTCAGTCAGCTGTAATTTACAGTGGAATTGTTGATGACCCTGAAAGTGTGCTAAATGACAAGGGACCCCTGGTTTGTATCTGGTCAGATGGCCTTGTAGCCGAATACAGAAAAGCTTTACCATTCTTAGATCTAACTTGGTCTAACAGAACTCTCAGAAGTAACCTAGACAGGTTAGCTACATGGGAAAGAGATGCTGATGTCAAGGCAAAAGTAAGAGTAGCAGCTACGTTTAACACAACGAAACAAGACAATAGATGGTTTAAAAGAGAAAGCAAATGTAAATACTGTGAAAAATTAGGACATTGGGAGAAAGAGTGTAGAAAGAAGTTGCAAGATAGTAAAAGAAATGCTATGCATAATTCTGCTCCTTTTCAGCCTGCCGACAACCCTGAAGTAGTTCCGCCAGTGACCACTGAAACTGTAGGTCAGCTAGATCAGGCTCTTCTAAGAGCACAACAAGACCAGGAAAAATAACTGATTGTTGGGGCTGTGAGTAGCTACCTTTCCCCTGTAATCCAACACAATGACCAAAGAATTTTTGTGAAAGGTAGCATAAAAGAGAAAGAGATTGATTTTTTGCTTGATACAGGTGCAGAAATTACAGTAATTCCTACAAAATTGGCACAAGGTTTAAACATCCCATACAAGAAAACCAAACTTTGTTTAACTGGTGTAATAGGTGAAGATTCTGTTTTGTATGAAACTCCGCCCATAGAGGTACAATTTGGCCCAAAAACACTGACTACAAAATTGCTATGCGCTCCATTAAATACAGGTGCAATTTTAGGCATGGATCTTCTGAGACAAATAAATCTAACTTTAGACATGTCCTCAGAATCTACTAGCATAAAAATTTCCTCAGCACAGATTTCTACCAATAATGCAACCCCTCCCGAGTATGCTTTCTTACAGAATCATCCAATTTGGGCTAAAGACTAGGATGATTGTGGGTTGTTGACAGGTGTAGAACCAGTTAAATTGACAGGAACTCCACCTCCGGTCACCAAACAATATCTGATTAATAAGGAAGCTATACAGGGAATCAAACTTATTGTAGAAAATTTGTTGACGCAAGGAGTGCTAGTTAAAACCAACAGTCCATGTAATTCACCCATATGGCCCATCAAGAAATCTAATGGGACATGGAGACTTACAATAGACTACAGAGTAGCCAATAAACATATTGATAAAATCACCCCCCTAGTGGCAGATCCATCTACAATTTGTAATGGCTTACCATTAGATTGTAAGATTTTTCAGTAATTGATATGTCTAATGGATTCTTTTCTGTACCGTTGCACTCTGACAGCCAGCCATGGTTAGCTTTCACAGTTGACTATGAACAATACCAGTGGACACGATTGCCACAGGGATTTCAAAACTCCCCAACCATATATCATCAGGCTGTCAGACGTGATTTGTGTGACCCAGAATGTCCGGTAAAACAGTCCACTATGATCCAATATGTCGATGATATTTTGATTGCCTCAACAGATCATAAGGTACATCAAACTGAATTGGCATCATTGTTGGACTATTTGCATAAAAAAGGACACAAATGCAGCTTTCACAAAGCTCAAATCGCTAAAAAGCAAGTCACATTTCTGGGTCAAACAATTGGTGCAGGAAATAGATCCATTACACAGGATCGAGCGGCTTCAGTCAAAGCCATACCTCCGCCTACTACCATTAAAACACTCCGCTCATTTTTAGGAACAGAAGGTTATTGTAGACCTTGGATTGAAGACTATGCCTCGATTGCTCAGCCTCTCTATGATTTGTTGAAAGGCCATGGTAAAGATTCAGATACTGTTTGTATGGAAGAACTTCATCTCAAAGCTTTTAATGATTTGAAGAGAGCACTATGTCAAGCACCAGCATTAGGAATTGCCAAATCTGATAGACCCTTTGTGCTTTATGTCCATGAACACTTAGGCTTTATGACTGCATGTCTAATGCAAGATCATGGGGGCAGCTTACGCCCAATTCATTACTATTCCGGTAAACTTGACATAGTCGCTCAAGGTATGGGCTCATGCCTCAGAGCAGTACAGGCAGTTCATCTAGCGCTTCAGGCTTCATCAGGAATGGTGTTAGGTCAGACTGTAAACGTAAAATGCCCTCACGCAGTGTCCGCACTAATGAATCAAGCAAAAGTCACTTCTGTCACCTCCTCCCATTGGGGAAATTGGTTAGCAACTCTCACAGCCCCGAATATTGTTATACAGCGTGCACCAGTCACGAACCCATCCTCATGTATGATGTCTGCAATGACTGAATTTGTGTTAGAGGATGAAGGCGAAATGACTCATGATTGTGTTACGCTTACATATGCAGCGACAAGTGAAATAACAGAAACTCCCATAGAGAATGCAGAATTGGAGTTGTTTGTTGATGGTTCAGCTCAAGTTATTGAAGTTAACAGACGAGCAGGATATGCAGTAACTTCCACCACTGAAGTAGTTGCTTCAGGTCGTCTTCCAGATAATTTTTCAGCTCAAGCTGCAGAACTAGTAGCCTTAACTAGAGCATGCACGCTAGCTTCAGGATCGGTTGCAAATATCTACACAGATTCCAGGTATGCTTTTGGGGTAATTCATGATTTTGGTGTCATTTGGCAAACCAGAAAATTTCTAACTTCTGCGGGATCCCCCATTAAGCATGCTGGATTAGTGATAGATTTAATGTTTGCCATGAAACTCCCATAGAAATTAGCGGTGATCAAAGTGAAAGCACATCTCACAACTAATACTACGGAAGCTAAATGTAATGCTCTCGCTGATGTAGCGGCTAAACAGGCTTGTTTCTATGCAACTGTACAAGTGTGTTCAGGTAGTACAGCACAGAAGACAATTCTACCCCCTGAATCAATCGTTGATCTGTATAAAGACGTTCCTCTATATGAAGCATGGACATGGTTAGACAAAGGAGCCACTGTGGATTCATCCGGCTGCTGGACCAAAGGGGGAAAGTATGTTGCTCCCGAATCACTGTTGCCATATTTGGCTCAACAAATACACAGTTTGGGTCATAGTGGTCCAGCAACGATGAATCACAGGTTCTCAAATCAATGGTGGAATCCAAAATTCAGAAACGCAGCCACTGAAACAGTCAAGAGATGTGTTACATGTCAGAAAAATAATGATGTAACAGCAGCCACTACACTAGCAGCACATACCCCAGCTCCACCAGGGCCATTTCATCACCTGCAAGTTGATTACATATCGTTGCCCCCTTGTAAAGGAAAAACTGACGTTTTGGTAGTAATAGACAAGTTCTCAAGATGGGTAGAAGCTTATCCAACAGGGCGTGCTACAGCTGCACATACTGCTAAATGTCTTGTCACTGATTTCATTCCCAGATGGGGATTACCAGATTACATTGACTCAGATCAAGGTACCCACTTCACAGGACAGGTAGTCAAGGAAGTGTCTAGAATGTTGAAGATTAAGTGGAACCTTCACTGTCCCTATAGGCCACAAGCATCAGGACAGGTTGAACGATCAAACAGAACAATCAAAACCAGGCTAAGCAAAATGCATCAGGAAGGAGTACCATGGGTTGAAGCACTGCCCGCAGTACTGTGTAGTATGAGAGCATCACCTAACAGATCAGTAGGACTGAGCCCTCATGAGATTATTACTGGGCCCAATGCAGATGCCAGGTGTGATTGATCTTAGAAATGCTGATGTGCACATTGCTTCAGATGCCCTGATCGCTTACTGTGAAAACCTCACAAAGGCAGTGCAGAGTGCCAAAGAGAGAGTTGAGTCGTGTTGGCAGACTCCACCAGAAGGGGGACACACAATCATCCCAGGTCAATGGGTCATGATAAAGTCGTTCAGAAACAAGCCATTAGAGCCTAAGTGGTACGGACCACATCAAGTGATGTTGATTACAGCTGCTGCAGTATTGTGTCAGGGAAGGAAAACTTGGACTCATGTGTCACACTGTAAAGTTGTTCCTCCCCCTGCAGGGATAGGATAGGACAGACACAAGAACCAGTGAGAAGCCCAGGGAAAAACCGAAAGCAACAGGCTTCGGGGGCCAACCCTGCGGTGAAGATTTCCTCATAGGCCTTTCCCCATCCAATAGTCCATCCTTTCCTCACTGTTCTTTAGGTGTCGCAGGAATTGAGAAATAAGGAAAGAAGGAACAACAATAGCAGACTATATTTGAACAGAGGATACAACCCTAATGTTTGCAGACTCTACAACAAATACTGCTCTGTGCCGTTGGTCTCTCTTGTTTTTGTTTCTTTCTTCCTCTGTGCAGATACCACTTCATGGCTGTCCTGAGATCCATATCACACAAGAAAGAGAAAATAAATAAGAAAGAAGAAAAAAATACACAACGCAGAGACTCACATATGGGAACTTCAGTCATCCATCAACATGATCAAGATTTTCGTACTCTTGATCTTTCAGCAAAATTACACCAGATGACTGAAGATAATTCTTCATGGTTCGGAAACTTGTTAGGTAAACCCTGGCTGTGGATCAAGGAAATAGCAATTCTGCTGTTGTTTCTCCTACTTGCGTACTATCTATGCATCCACAGTATCAAGTGTTTCTTTCAGCAAATGACGCCCGCCTCTCACGAGGAAATGACAGTTCCAACCAGAAAAGATTATTACCCGTAAGAACTTCATGGACCCTAATTGCATGTTTTTGTTTCTGTGTCAGCATGCAATTACATATAAGCAACACAGAACATGTACAATGTGCCTGTAACGATTACAAGTTACAATAATTAACTTTTAAGTGTCTAAATTTGTATTTTGTGAGAGTTATTAGAACTCTCAAAGGGGGAATTGTGGGATTACAAATTGTATTTAAATGTTTAATTTAGATTCACTTCCTGACTAAGAAATTGTCAGTCAATTCAGGTGTTTGAGATCGCTTCCTGACCATTGAATTTGAGACAGCTGTGCCTTTGTCTCTATGATAATGGTAAGTTCAATGAGTCAGACTACTGAGACTCTCAAGCTTTGTTCTGCAAATGACTTTCTGGCCCAGACTTCCTGGCCCAGACTTCCTGGCTTTCTGGCCCAGACGGGGAATCGTTAGTTTGACTGGATTAGTGTCTATGCATTTGATTATGTTGATGAGATTAGAACCACGGGAAGTTTAGCAACAAAAACTAACGCCTCCCTCATGTGCTTGCTTTGTTTGAATTTGTCTCCACCTCCAAGAATCCCTCCTCCAAAAATGCCTATAAAATAACCTTGTAAAGTTACTTAAGATTGAGATTTCGATGACTACAGATACCAACAGGCTTGTGTTCTCAATAAAAGAATCCTGCTGACGATCCAATCCGAAGTCTCCTGGTCTTCTCTTCTGAGTTTTCTACACTTTAGAAGAACCAAGTTCACAACATAATCAAAATAATTTTGTTCAGTTAGAGGACACCACAATTAAAACTGAACGCTGCTGTTCAATGCAGCGCACTGAACGAATGACAGCCGTGCATCACAGCAGTCTAGGTCTGCATTGCCGTGGCGGTCCCGACCAGATTTCTTGCGGCACGGGATTCATTTCCCGAATACAACGTGGTAACGGTCGGTAACTCTGGTGCAGTTTGAACGGGAGTGGGCGGTCCAACATTATCCCGTTCCCAGACATGTATAATATACATGTCTGCTGATATTGAAGTCAAAGTAAAATGCACACGGCGCTTACAGGGTATTGTAAGCCCCACCCCCACCTGCACGGTGATACCATTATAACCGGTGTGACATCAGGTCGATTAACCGGTGGGAAAATGTCCTTACCGTCACAACCCTAGTGGAGAGGAGAGAGAGTCATAGAGACAATCAAGTGTATGCGCTCACCACACACCAGCTACAGGTGGAGAGGAGAGAGAGTCATAGAGACAATCAAGTGTATGCGCTCACCACACACCAGCTACAGGTGGAGAGGAGAAAGAGTCATAGAGCCAATCAAGTGTATGCGCTCACCACACACCAGATACAGGTGGAGAGGAGAGAGAGTCATAGAGCCAATCAAGTGTATGCGCTCACCACACACCAGCTACAGGTGGAGAGGAGAGAGAGTCATAGCGCCAATCAAGTGTATGCTCTCACCACACACCAGCTACAGGTGGAGAGGAGAGAGAGTCATAGAGCCAATCAAGTGTATGCACTCACCACACACCAGCTACAGGTGGAGAGGAGAGAGAGTAATAGAGACAATCAAGTGTATGCGCTCACCACACACCAGCTACAGGTAGAGAGTAGAGAGAGTCATAGAGCCAATCAAGTGGATGGGGATTATTAGGAGGCCATGATTGACAAGGCCCAGTGGGGGGAATCTGGCCAGGACACTGGGGTTACCCCCCCTCTCTTTACGAGAAGTGCCGTGGGATTTTAAATGACAACAGAGAGTCAGAACCTCGGTTAAACCTGCCAAGGGACTGCGGATGGAAACTAGCCATTGGCTAAATTCGGTACAATGCATGAAATGGAAACATTTATGTTAAAATTGTGCATGGTCCCTTTTCAAATACATTTTTATAAAATAAAATAAAAACGTCTCATCCGAAAGATGTTGTTTTTTGACAGTATAGTGTCCCCGTCACTAAACTGGGGCGTTAGGACCCACACAGACCACAGGGTGAGCACCCCCTGCTGGCCTCAGTACTCCCAGTTTAAGAACGGCAGGTTATCATGCAGGAAGCACAACTGTTCTACACGTTCTTTCTCAGCTGTATACGTTAAGTTAAGACATAACCGACTGTGTTTACCAGAATATTTGCCAAAACGGGTATTTTAACAACTTTGTGTATGTATCCATTGAGGCGTTGTCTGAATCGCGCCTCTCTCTCTCTCTCTTTGTGTGTGTGTGTGCATGCGCACGCTTCAGTGTGAGCGGCAACGGCTGAGCACAGAAAACAGAGCGCAAGTCCCGAAACACGTGTAAATGATACACTCCACTCTATGGTGGTTAAATTTATAAGTTAATCCGTGAATCACATGCATGCCAAACCGTGGGGACTGGTCTGTACGGATCACGGATCATCTACGATCCGTTTCACCCCTAACCAAAACCATTCACTAATGTGTTGTTTTTGTTGTTAACAGATTGGACAGTGCTAACCCCTTAGTGGTTTCTGACATGCTTGACGGTTAACGTTAGACAGGTTTAATGAGGATAATAACTGTGCGACAAATAGACTATATATAGTTGGAACACGTCACTTTATTAGGCTGATGTCCATTTTAATTCGTATTACACAGCTGATGGAAACACACGCAGATGCGCATATTCTTGAGCTGAATTTTCATTAATGCAAATAAGTTAGATGGAAACCCGGCTATTGTTTGCATCAAACCATGCTTCTGAACAAATGTCATACACCGTTCTGGGCTGCTCCAGGACAGCTCTGTCTCCGAGCACGTGCTGTCGGTGAGCGGGGCGGAGTAACGTAGCCCTTAATCCCGCTGTAGTGAGAGCTGCCGCCTTCTCCACCCCACGCACAGAGCGATATTCTCCGACTCAGATACAGGAAAAATAAAACAGAACTTATATCATTGGGGCTAATATGTTAGCAAACAAGATGCTGATAGTTTTCGACAATAGTCCTTAAAGTTAACTGTAAGTAAGCGAAACTTCAACCAGCTGTAGCATTATGCCAGTTCCCGACGGTTCTATGCTATTTGTTTTTTCTTTCACAGAGTGAAGCAACACTTCATAGTTTACTAGTAATATATAGTAAATATATGGCCATAGGACTTTGAAATATCAGAATTTAAGCCTTGCCTTTATCTCCCAGGACTGTTGTTGAATCTTCCAAAAGTTTTGGCTTGGGGTCCTTCACATGCAGCAGGAGTGCATGTTCCACCGCACCAATAACACGGGGCTGCCCACGGACGTGCCTGACTTTAAATCGGCACTACTAAACACGGATATCGGCCAATACCGATATATAAAAAATGACAAATATCGGTCGACCTCTAGTACTGACCAGGCTCAACCCTGCTTAGCTTCAGTGGGCAACCAGTCTTGGGCTGCAGGGTGATATGGATGCTAGATGACATAACAGATTTATTTCAGAACCAGCCACTATAAAAATAATCTGGTTGCGGGCGCAGGCCAGATATGATTGCTGCCTGGCCAGTTTTGGCCCGTGGGCCGCCTGTTGCCGACCACTGTTTTAGAGCAACATATGCTCCCCTCCAGATGACATGCATTTCAGCAGGACAATGCAAGACCATATACTGCAGCTATTACAACAGCATGGCTTCATAGTAGAAGAGTCCGGGTGCTGAATTGGGCTGCCTACAGTCCAGATATTTCACCTATAGAGAACATTTGGCCCATCATTAAACGAAAAATACGTCAAAGATGACCAAAAACTCTTTAGCTGCTGGAAACCTTTATCAGGCAAGAATGGGACCAAATTTTAACAACAAAACTCCAGAAACTCATAACCTCGATTTAGACATCTTCAAACTGTTTTGAAAAGAAGAGGAGATGCTACACCACAATAAACATGCCCCCGTCCCAATTATTTTGAGACATGTAGCAGGCATCAAATTTGAAATGAGCTCATTTTGTGCATAAAATAATACAATGTATCAGTTTAAACATGATTTATGTTATCTATGGTCTATTGTGAATACAATATTGGCGCATGTGATTTGAAAGTCTTTTAGTTTTCAGTTTATTAAATTAAAATAAAATAAAACACATTTCCAGAATTTGGGTTGTAGCTCTAGATTCAGCCTGACAGCCTCTAGTAACTGTGTGCTTGTGTTGTTAATCTCCATTTGTGTTCCACACAGAAGCTCATATGGGTTTGGAACTACATAAAACTGAATAATTAACTAAAGCTGTTTCATGTCTTGCTTTAAGTCAGTGTTGGATAGTTTGAGTGGGAAAAACCAAGAAACAAATATGACTTCAGACTAACTCTGAATCTGACACCACACACCGTGTCCTGAGCCTGTAACTCACCGATACACTTGTTGCTGTGAAGGATCCATCCAGGCTTACAGTCCTGACACTTGTTGTCTTGTGGTCCTGTGCACTTTTTACAGGAATGATGGCAAGCTACATACAACAGAAATAAATTTGAACTTACAGTCAATACCCTCATATGATGTTGCCTGAGCAAGTCAACTGAAATTCAATGCTTGGGATTGACAACATTTACTAAATTCATTTATTTCTTCTTGTAATCCATTTTAGCTCTGCAGCAGATTTTTAGCAGTGATTCTTTTGTAACAACTCTTTCTCACATGATGCTCCTTTAAACCTGCATATCAGTCAAGTATGAGTCCCGTTGCAGTTAAAGTGGAAGTTCATCAGCAAGTACGAGTTTTCATCACATACAGAGCATTCACAAATCACACAAGTGATCAGATGTTTCTGCATCATGACGGTTACCTGAGCAGGGTGGCTGTGTGTGATTGGAGCTCTTTTCTCTGTAGTATCCGTCGGCACAGTCCTGACACAGGACGCCCGAGTATCCCGGGTCACAAACACAGTCTCCGTCTCCCAGACGTGTGCCCTCACCCTCGCAGCGGCCCAGACCTCCACACACTCCTCCAGGACCTGACAGACACTCTGCACACACACACACAACAATCAGCACAGAAACAGTGTGGAAATACCATACAGGCACATAAAAAGATGAACTTCAGCCCAGCTTTAAATGTTAGGAATCAGTTAATCAAATAAGTCTGAACCATCTGACACAGTTCGGCTCGAGTCGACACGAATCTATTGAACTTGGACCGAAGACTGATGAGCCGGTGATATGCAAGTGTGGGAATGAAGGGGCCAAATCAAAGTTGAGTAATCAACACAAAATCTCATTGTTATATGTGAAAAGGTGAACTGTTGAAGACAATTTAATTCACTTTATATGCTTTGGACATGTAAAATATCCACGTTAAATATCATTATTGGATGCTTTAGTATAATTGTGTATAGGCAAGGCAAGTTTATTTATATAGCACATTTCATACACAATGGTAATCTAAAGTGCTTCACATAAAAGGAAGTAAAATATAATCATAGAAAAATTATCACAACAACAATTACAAAGAAAAACAAGGAATTTAAAACAATTAAGAATAGAAAATGATTATGGGCGATTCCACAGTTTAGGCCTAACTGCAAGGACAATAGCCTGCAAAATCAGTCTTCATGGAGAAAGCCATTGTCCTCAGGTTAACATCCTGAGAAAACCTGGGGTACAGCTGTGTGAAAGACAGGATAAATCTGGCAATGGTAAACTAGTAAACTTTGATCAAAGTTGAGTTGATGTAAAAATTAACGTATGTAACATGGACAGAAAAACAGTGTAAATTCAAGCAGAAAGTGTACTTAATCTAATTCAGTTTAATACAATTCTGGTTGAATCCCAGTTCATGTTTTGCTTTGCTCCTAATTTGGTATAGTTATGAGTCATGCGTTGTGTATGGGTCACAAAACTGGTAATAGGACTTCCATGCAGGCAGGGGCCATCTAATATTATCTGTTCTATAAACTTAAAGGTGCATTTTTGATTCTGGTATGTTCATAAACTGAAAGCCAGCAAAATTACTAACAAATACCACAGGTATATTTTTCAAATGTATTTGCCAAATGTAGAAGCCAAAGGAACTCCTACAAGTGTGCAAAGTTATAACGTGTGTAACGTGGACGGAAAAAAATTAAACAATCCTGCAAGATTGCCTCTGTAACACAAAATAATACCATTTCATGAAAACTGGCAAAGAATAGAACAAGTTCATAACACATTAAAATAACCTGTCATCATTTACTATCGAATTTAAATAATAAAATAAAGTCCATATATATATATATATATATATATATATATATGTATGTTTGCAAAGGATATAAGAGTTATGACTAATTATTTTTTAACACTTAAAATTTATAATTATGTGTTTAATTATATTAATGCTCTGAACACCACAGCAAACTTAATTTACAGAATAGCTGTTTCATTTCTTGAATACACTTCTTAAAATTAAGAATCTGAAATATGAATGATGACTGTTAGTCTGTTTCATGTAAAAGCTCATTCAGTGTTGCAAACTGAGGAAAACGTGTAAAGCTTGTAAACATTAGGGATGGGCATTTTAAGCAAAAGTAATATTCGATAATCCCTGGGTATTATTCGATACTATTCGAAAATCGCACCCTCCCGTGCATGCACACGCAGCACACACACACACACACACACACACACCGAGAGAGAGAGAGAGAGAGAGAGAGGGGGGGAGAGAGACCGTCCAGGCTTTCAATCTGTATGATAACAAACTGTTTAATTAATTAGAGAATAGTCTATCTTAACCCAAGAAAATTAATGGTTGTAAAGTATGAGTGCTGAAACATATTAATATAACATAACCGAAGGACGGCATTTATTAACAGAACAGTCCGTCGATTATCAACTGCTCATAAGGCTACCCAGATAGCAAAATGACCCCGGAGCGGATCCGCCCCGGAGCTACCACAAGATCCGGAACGGATCCGCAAAACGGGTCCGGAACGGCGTCCACTTGCACAGCGCAGCAGATCCGGAACAGATAAGGATTACGGATCCGAACCGGATCTGTTCCAGACCCTACCCGGATCCGCTAATAAAGCGGTTCATCCAGCCCGAATCCGATCCAGACCCGTTCATGAAGTAGCTCATCCGGCGCGGATCCGATCCGGACCCGTTTATGAAGTAGCTCATCCGGCGCGGATCCAATCCGGACCCGTTCATTAGTGGACCATTCGGTCTTACCCCTCATTCAAAACTACTAATCTGGTAAACTAGCTACAAAAACATTTCAAATCGAACAGACCAAACATTAAATAGACTAGATTGCTCTATAAAAGCTCGAATATAAAATGTCTGCCTTTATTAATATTAATAAAACATTAAATCATGCAATTTTTTTAAATCTAAATTCATCATTTTAGCCAGTCACAATAGAACTATAAAAATAGTTAATTACAGACTGTAAATATATTCACAGTAATTACCTATTTTCATAGTTTTATTATGTATACATTGAATAGGTATTACAGAAAAATAAAATGCCACGAAATATTGTACCAAGAACATTGTTTTATTTAATAAAAACATTTTACTTAATGAAAAAGAATAAAAACAAATGCAGAAATATTAAGATTCTTTGCTGAATATAATTTTACTTTTAAACGAACATCTCATAGAAGCTACTGTTGGGTCAAGGTGTTGACAGTGGGCGACTCCTTGAGCTTCCCCTATCTGCTGCCAGGTTGAACCACCGTATCACGTGTTTAACAATGTCGTCCTCAGTGGCGGCACGGGAGACTTGGTTGTTTCTCACAGCACCTGTAATACAAAAGCAGATTTACATTTAAAGATTTCATGAAATATCATTGAAGCTACCATTTTATAAAAGGACACACATAACCACTGCCTTTAAAACAAAAGTGTACAATCTGATGTTTATACGGGTAGGTACACTATGTAACTTTTGGTACCCTAGCGGTTACAAAAAAAAAGTGCATGAATCTTGTGGAAGAACATTGTAGCCAGAGCTACTTCTCTCTGTTTATTTGTAAGATGAGTCACGCAGAGGTTATTATAAGCTCTTTTCCACTTCCTTTTACAGTTATTTCCACATTTATTGCTTTTGGATTTATTATAAAATGACTATTATTAACATTTTAGCAGTTTTGTGGTTCTTAAGTATAAAGTATAGCGAGTGTTGGAAAAAATGGGCGAATTCCAAATGGAAGTGAGCATCCTATGCCCTACTCCCTTCGAAGGGCAGAGCCCTTGAAGTGTGTTCTTTGAAGGTTGTAGGGCATTACTGTCTCATATAAGCCTTTGAAACTCCATTGGCGAAGGGAATGAAGGACAAAATGTCATCTTGACAACGCTGTGCGTGCAGCATTCAGTGCTCCAACAGTTGTTGCTTTACGGTCTATGGTTGTTGCAAATAAATCTCTCTTGTTATTATTTTATTCAAATACTATTTAATTGTGTCTTATTTACTATTAAACTTTTTCAAATTAAACTTGCTTACAATACAGTCTTAAATCACATTTCTTTCACTGAAGAAAATATTTTGTATTACATGAAAATAAAAACAAATTCAATTAGCTTATTCTACTTACTTTTGTATGTAAACTCGAAATAAACCCCAACTTTGCTTTAAAATGCATCGCAAGATCTCCTAACTGAAGATCACATGATCACAAACGGGAATAACTTCGCTAATGGACTTCTGGAAGGGCCCTTCGTGATGGGATTAAGTTGTTCACTTTCGTTTGGAACGTCCCTACAAATGGCATCCCCCTTCCGAAGTGCCCTTCAAGGGTGCAAAAAAAGCCGTTTGGAACTCACCCAAAATCACATGCCATTTAGATGAAGGAAATATTTAAAAAATAAACAAATGCAAATCCCAACAGCATAGAAGGTTAATTATTTGACTATTTTTAACTAGCTTACTCCTTGAAAATACAAAGCATTTAAATAAGTTAATTATTAACACATTAGTAACAATTAATTAATACATATTATATGTAAACATTGCAATAAAAAACATCTACACATTTTTATTTTTTATTTTAATTTAAAAAATAAATAATTAAACATTGCTTTTAAGAGGACACATAAAAAGCACATGATGAAGCTGCTTAACATATTCAGTCAACATAGACTTGATTTTGGCAAAGAATGAATTTGCATTTTCATTCAGACCAATGCGAAAATCAAGTTTTCCCAAGTCTGTGTGCGCAACAAGTGGGCGGACAATATGAAATCCTAGGGATTCGTTTTAAAAACAACTTGTTTCAATGATTCAGAGTCTACTTTTTTGAGAGACAATAACTTTATACACAGTGCTCTTTCAGATTTAAAACTAAGTACCGTTTTTTCATTAGAAATATACTTGAGTTAAAGTACAAGTTACATTACATTTACTTACACAGGAGAAATTTCCTGGACTCCATCTGTTTGAAGGACTTTTTCCCATTCATGCCCTTCCAGTTGATCCTCCTCCCAACATCATCATGGAACATGCGGGAAAGAATGTTCCATGTGACACGTTTTGTGTCATGGCCCCCAATAGTTGCCAGGGAGGAAATCTAAAATGTAACAAAAATGTTGTCAATTTCTAATAATTAACAGAAGGAAATAAACGTCCAGTGTTCTTTTTTTTTTTCTAAATACCTTGATGACCAAGTAACCCTGTGCTATATATTGAATAGATCTTGACATTTTTAGGAAAACTACACTCCAAAATATATCTGGTATGATTTGCCCAAATTATCTAGTAGTGTAAGGGCTTTGTGCCATAATTAGGGTTAGGTTTCTATGTCACTACACCTTTAAATCCAGACCCATATGTAGGGGAATGTAATTTGCACTATACTACTGTGTAGTGCTAAGTGAGAGGTGATAGATAGTTTTTTGAGTTCATTTGAGAGCAAACCTAAAACTGCTCAATTTACAGCATAAGTTATTTATTATAGACATGACAACATGACTAAATAATAAACGTTTATTGATAAGAACTATTTCATGGCTTTTCATTTACAGTAGCATGAACCAAGAGTAGTCGAGTAAATCGAGTATTGTTTTGATAAGAAATCGACTAGCAGAAATCAGTAGTCGTGCAACCCCTAAAACTTACACTGTAATGAGATTAAAAATAAAAATAAATAAAAACTCACCACACGCAACTTCATTTGATTATTGGAGGGATTTTTAAGCCATTCTTCAAAATTCTCCAATTCCTCCATTGATCTCAATGGAAACGTTACTGGGTTGTCAGGCATTTCCATGTCTTGGCCTGCTGGGTTCAACTTGCTGGTCAAATAATTAACTTTAGCAATTATTTGCTCCTGCTGATGTTTCATTAATTCCAGTAGGCTCATGATGTGAACTTCTGCAGCTATAAAAAAAAAAAAAGACAAAAAAAAGTTTGTAATATATAAATCAATTCCATTCTGCAACTCATTAAGGCTCAAACGTGCTGCCTAACACAGAATGAACCTCACTGGTTCTTGCACGTCAAACGAACATGCCTGAGCTGCAGTTTACCACAACTGATGTGTAAGTTGACAAATGTTTATATGTGAATAAATGCATAAATTCAATCTTTATATAAAGCGATCAAGTCTCTTACGGTAATGTGGACAAAATCTCTCAACTCACATAGATAAATTTGAGCAAAATAATTGTGATTATAATTTTAACTTAAGTCCCCCTGTAGTCAATTTTTATCCTACGATCATCAAAATGACATTTAAATGTTTTTTCTTGTGCAAATAATTTTCGCATGCCTTAAAATAGTTTGAATGCAACTCTACACCCTCATTTACTATATGGCAAAAGTTAGTTTTAGGCCCTGCTTATATCAGATAAGGTATTGCTCACCAGAGCAGGATATACTGTCTGATCCACATCTTCCCCCTCGCCAGGTAGGTCTGTAGACCTGACTTGTAGAAGGTGTTTGCTCTTCTGCTTGTGAAGTGGGAGGGGGAGGAGCAGCTGTGCCACTATTTGGCCCAAAAGGTGGAGGTGGGATTACAGGAGCAGGTGGTTCGTTTAAGATTTTGGCTGGACCCCTGCCTCTCTTTTTATGATGATCTTCCGCCTCACTCTCCTCATCTGAGTATCCAAAGAAATGACTATAAATTGGGTTGAAAAATCACAACAATCAGCAGTAAACATCTTATCTTGATTTGCAGATGCTCTTATTAATTACATAAATGTTTTCACTGGCCTAAGAACTGAAGTTGTAAATTAGTGTAATTTGTTGAGAATGCCATGGCAATCCTGTGGTAGCTAAGAGTGTGATGCATGCAGAGCTCTGCATTTACTAGTGAATTATCATTACCTGGAGCACCTCTGACAAAAAAAGAGAGACTGTCTCTGTAAAATTATGCTGTATACACCATATGAGAAAAATCCACTACAGAATAGTTGCAAAAGTATGTATGTTTTACTGTCTATAAAAAAATAAAATAAAAAGTATTGTTTGTTTGTCTGAAGGCTAATGAGCATACTAAACTCAAATTTTGCAAACAATGTATGATTTCTCTGAGAAACCAGTAAATTGTCTGACCATTTAACTCTACCTTAACAAGCACTAACTACTACTCTAACTACTCTAGCTTGACAAGCAGGCAATTAACCTGTCACTCAAGTGGCCACGCCCTTAATTATGCAGAACTTTCAGGCTTAATATAATTTAAACAGATGAGTTATAAAAGAATTCACCCCCCTCACAGTTGTCATTAAGGGCAAAATTAGCTATACAGGAATGCAAACTCATCAGGAGTGAAAAAGGTGACAAACTACCCCCCCAAGGCAAGTTAATTCACAGCACATTTCACACAAAACAGGCTGTTAGAGGCTGACACTTAGTACTGCCTCCACTTCAGCGGAGTGGTACTTATATTACTGTACATTACAGTTTAAGTCACTTCCGTGTTGGTTTCAAGAAAGAGAGCGGAAGGTTGCCGCTTGGGCTTTACCTGTGGTTGTCAGTTTATCATATCATAACAGTAAATTATGTTTTTGATGAAATTTAGAGGCCAAAAAGTTCATGAAGAATTTAAAGGAAAATATTCATATGTACTTACATCGGCTTTGGCCTCCTTTTTGGTCGATTCTCCTCCTCTTCCTCTTCAGACTGTAGATCTGATGTATTACACATCAGAGATTTCTTCAAAAGTTGTCGAGCCTCAAAGTAGTCATCTAAATTAAATGTGTTAAACTTCAGTAATTTCATATTAACAGAGCAAAAAAAGAACAGAATTATAGACAACAGAACAGTATGAAACTGATTAAAATATTTTTTTTCAATTACATAAGGGCAAATAATTTGTATATTTGCTTACAATAGCCATTTTGATTATTTACAAATAAAATTAGCATACCACATGATTTAATAACTCTGACATCATATGTTTTCCAGTCAGGCCCAGGTTCCTCTGAGTTTTTTACTGCCCTGTTCACTCTTTCATCATTTCGGTAGTTTGGCCAATAGACAACTCCATCACTGCACCACTTTTGTGGCACCACTGCTACAGTTTTGTTGATCAGGAACTCGATTAAGTGGAACATCCTTAACTGAAAAGGAAAGAAACAAACAGCACCACAGTAATATAACTTTCAGTTTCAAGAAGTTCTAAAACAATTGTTAGGAGTCAAATACATTATATAGTCATTATTAATCAATTATTGCTGTGGTGTATACAAGTGTTGTAAATTTGAAAGTTTTAATGAGAAATGTGTATAAATAGTGTGAAAAATTTGTGAATGAGACACAATGATTTATTGATCACTCGGTTTTTGCTTCCTTTTCAGCCTAACTTTGTTATTGTAAGTGTATAGTGTAATTGCAGTTATACTATGGGGGCCGTTGAATGCATGAATCTGATTGGCTGACGAATGTTCTAAGGTGTGCAATTATTTTCAGGGAAACCCACGGCGAACATAGTTCCAGGCACCGCATTACATGACCATATCACTTTGCCAAATCATTTGCGTTATTTCAAATGTCCTTACAGCCTAAAACAGCAATAGAACCAAAACCCACAGCAGTGATTTCAGTAGAGAAACCGGATGAATGCCTTGAAATATATCATCTGATCAATGTCTTGAGGTGTGGCAACCGTAGTATAAGCGGAATAAATGACTTTGGTCTGTTAAATTATTATAAAATGTAAGCTGCACACACACACACACACACACGCACACGCATACATACACACACACACACACACACACACACACACACACGCACGCACACAAACGGTATCTTAATATGATTTAGTATGATATGAAATAATTATCTGAAACAACATCACATGAGAAGGAGCAGAATACATGTCAAAATGTAGGCGTAAACAAAAATAAACTCAAACAAGTAGCCTATACCAGAACCAAAGATTACTGATACAAGTGGGGTTTTAAACTAAAATATTGGGATGAATCCTTTTAAACAGCACATTTATTACATGTTAAGAGCTGTAGTATGGACCATTGTCATTATTTATCAAAACGGCTGTATTTAAGTTTAAAATAGTTTTTAATCTTACTTTACTCAGACGGCTGAAAAAGGTGAAATGGACGCCAACAGACTGGAAGCACTTGAATGAGCTGTAAACTGCAACAGAACACGCACACACACATGCACGCACACAGTATCTTAATATGATTTAGTATGATTTTAAATAATTATCTGAAACAACATCACATGGGAAGGAGAAGAATACATGTCAAAACTGTAGGCGTAAACAATAATAAACTCAAACAAGTAGCCTATACCAGAACCAAAGATTACTATTTAAACTTACATTACTATGGCAGCTGAAATAGCAAGATGACTACAACAACGACTGAATGAATGAGATGTAAACTGCACACACACACACACACACACACACACACGCATACACACACACACACACACACACACGCATACATACACACACACACACGGTATCTTAATATGATTTGGTATGATATTAAATAATTAAAAGTTATCTACCAAATCTATTTTTAATGTTTCAAATCTACACTAATGAAAACTGAAGAGCGAATGTTGACTTAATGATCATTTCAGAATCAAAAATATCAAACAAAAGCAATGAACGGTTATATTACTGGCTCATTACTGTATAAATAAAACATATTTTAACTATTCTTACCGTTTTCCGACCTGCCGGCTCCGGCTTCTGCACTCTAAGGACGATCATTCAGCAACGGCGACAGCTGAAAAAGGCGCGTTAGTTCAGCGAATCCGCCCAGCGTCTGTAGCGAGTCCGCTGTCCGGAGGCGGGGCATATTCTGTGCGCCTGGGCGAATTGAGTTTCAGAGTACCACTGGCAACTGTACAAATAAAGCATATTTTAACAGTATTCTTGCCGTGTTCAGTCATTTTCAGCCTGACAGGCCGCAGCTCTGAGGAGGATGATTTCTGATTTGATTTCTGAGATGCGACTGGTAGAAAAAGCGCGTTCGGATCGCGAATCCGCCCAGCATCCGTAATGAGTCCGCTAGTTTATTTCATGTAACGTTAAGTTACTAAAATTACGAGGAGAGGTGGGGAATATATTTGTCGACATATAAGCAAAAATAGACTTGAAATACTCTAGAACATCCCTGAAGAGGGGTGAAAAAAAATACCTACATCTAGCCTAGCTAACGTTACAATCAGGACTGGATTAAAATCCAGATAGCCAACTAAACTAACGTTACCCCTCTCACAGAAAGGAGGAGATCCCGTCCTCTACGATAGATCTACGTAGATCTACGATAATGCTAATTATGCCAAAGAGCCTTAACTGGACATTCCACAACGCAATTTCAAAAATTAAAAACACTAACAAGGAAATTCACTAATTTATTAACGTTAATGACAACTGTACAAATAAAGCATATTTTAACAGTATTAATACGAATTCTTACCGTGTTTAGTCCTCTTCAACCTGGCCGGCTGCAGCTTCTTTTTTTTTTAAAGCGCGTTCGGATGGAGAATCCGGCAAGTGTCTGTAATGAGTCCGCTAACTGACAGTGCACGGTCCGGAGGCGGGGCATATTCTGGGCGAATAACCGAACAGAGTCTAAATGTACAGCGTAGCTGCCGACTTAGTCAGTTGCTATCAGGGTAGGACATTTCTATTTTAAAAATGAGCATGAACATTCATATTATTAAAAAGAAAATCTTAAATCTGATTAATGCATCAATGAATATTAGGCGTAAAACATATTGCGCACTAAACAGAATATCATTCTTAAAACATATTACGCGCTAAAACATATTGTGAACCGCCTGAATGACGCACTTATTATGTGAACATTAATTTTAACGTCTGTCTTCATAACAATAACCTATTTCATATAAACAAATATATTAAATGAACATGTTCACATGCTCGGGAAGAAGACGGGAGTGCAATCTGTTCACAATTAGTTCGGTGAACGTTGAATTGAAACAAGGGAACGAATATAGAGCCCTGCAGCAGTCTGAGGCGCGCGCGCGCGCTCTCTCTCTCTCTCTCTAGCTGAGCCATTTAAATAGTTCAGTTTTGGTTTTTAATAACAAATTGGTCATTATTTTGTTTCCTTTCTTTATTAATTTAATTTAGAAATATGATTGGAACATCTTATTTTTGTTAAATTCAAGTTTTTGTTTTTTTAAATACCAAGCGGCCAGCACAAGTTTGATCAGTTTAACCTTCTCAAATAAATAACTAAATAATTAACGTCATAATATTTTAAGAATAAAGTCAAAATTACGATCATAAAATCATGTTACATTGCCTAAAGTTAAAGTTAAAATTACACCTGTATACTCTTCCAAAAAAATTATAATAATAAGTGTGGCATCCAACCTGTCATTCTTCACATTTAACACGAAAAACAGCACAACTATTTTGCATATAAATATAATATATCAACCAGTGGAATATTACGTTATTATTTCAGCAAAAAACTAATAATTTGAATGCATATAATTTCATTAAAGGACTGTATATAAGGCGGCAGAGAAGCGCCTCGTACATCGTTCTGTTAACTTTGTGGTTTATTATTTTGAGTTGTTTGGGACGCTGTAACAAACGGCCCTCTCACAATATATTGTTTAACAGGTCTATTGTTCACGCAATCAGGCTGCACGTATCAGAAGTCCGTTTCTGGAAAATTCTGAAATTTATGCGCTATTGCATATTAATATTTGTACTTAAATCTGCTGTCTACGTGATTCAACTCCTCCTATACAATTGTATTTTACTAATGAAGAAAAACAGACTGAATGTGTGAAAGACATGACAACATTTATAGGATGCACTGAGGAGGAGCCCAAACTACACTCAGTGGCCAAGTGATGCTTATGGTCCATGATATTGGTACAGATTCTGTGTAACGAACAATTCTTTGTGACTGTATATAATTTGGACATGATGAAGGTACACTTGACAGGCTGTGGGGCTTCATTTTACCACAAAGCTAATGTTTAAACTAGCTTTATTGTGTGCCGTCGGTGCGGAAAATCTGCGTGTGTTCCTTAACATTATAGCCCAGTTCACTGTTGTTTAAAAACCTATGCGATTAACGCCGACAGTTTATTCTAATGGCATAAGTGATATTGTGTTAATGCACTATTAACGTGTTAACTTCGACAGCCTAAGCTATATTCTTACGAACATTGGACAAAAAGTCAGCCAAATCATTGGACTTTCATGAACAGCTTTTTCCATTGCATCTTGGTGGATTAAGGGAATTATACTTTCAGTGTTAGTAGTAGTATTTTGTAGAAGACACACCAAAATAAATGTTATGCGCCAAAATTCAGGATTTTATTAAAGGAAATTAAATAAATGACTTAGGAAAAATCCAGACGCAATGAATGTCCCACCCTGACATCCGCAATTTCTGGGGACGGAAATAAAATAAAGTCTCATTACACGATAATGCCAAGGCTTAGTGGGATACAATTAACTTTATTATTTCTTACATCTATCTTAAATAAAATAGTGAACTAAAAATAAAAAAATGACAACAACTGGGTATTATTCAATCTATATTGTTCATTACACCCCTTGTGGACAGAAACTGTGGAATCGCTCTCATACATAGTGCAATCAGTTTGGACGTAGCACAGTGCTCATACATCAAATGCACAGCTAAACAGATGAGTTTTGAGTCTGGATTTAAATGTGGCTAATGTTTTTGCTCATCTAATTTCTTCTGGAAACTGGTACCAAAATAGCTAAAAGCGGACTCCCCTTGTTTTGAGTGAACCCTTGGTATTTCTAACTGACTCGATCCTACTGATATTAGTAGTCTGTTAGGTTTATATTTAGTGAGTATATCTACAATGTATTTAGGTCCTAGGCCATTGAGTGATTTATAAACGAGTAAAAGTACTTTAAATCAATCCTAAATGTAACTGGAAGCTAGTGTAAGGACCTGAGGACTGGTGTGATATGCTCAGATGTTCTGGTTCTAGTCAGTATCCTGGCAGCAGAGTTCTGGATGAGCTGCAGCTGTCTAATGCTTTTCTTTGGAAGGAGACCATTACAATAATCCACCCTGCTGGTGATAAAGGCATGAACAAGTTTCTCCAAGTCTTGACTGGAAATAAAACACTGGGTACACACCCCAAGATAATCGGGCTGATTTCTTCCCATTCCGACAATCCTAGGTAATGTCACGATAATCTTGGTGGTTCTAAAGATGATCTTATCAGATTTTCTGTGGAGTGAGGTGTGTTAAGAGTGACTGAATCTGCTCGGAAGAACATTGTATGCGCCCAATCGCATGTTGTATAATCGCATGATCGATGCTGAATATATACGATCAAAATTCTGATGTCTGAGGGGGGAAACACCAAGGACACCACACACTAAAGGAGCAAAACGGTTCAATCTAGAATTTTTTCGCCCTCATGTTTGTGGTCTCTCACATTTTGAAGATCTTAAAAGATTTAAAAAAATATTTTAGTGTGTATCCAGCATTAGTGGGAGCATATACAGGCTCAACAAGATCGGTGCAAAAATTTAGCCTTGTGGAACTCCGCATTTCACGGACATGTTATGTTCTCCTATACTCACATAATAACCTCTCCCTTCCATGTATATGACGTGAACCATTTGAGTACCATCCGAGAAAGCCCGACCCAGTTTTCCAGTCTCTCTAGAAGTATGTTATGATCAACAGTGTCAAACGCAGAACTAAGATCTAGTAGTACAGGCACTGATATTTAGCCAGAATCAGAATTAAGGCAAGGCAAGTTTATTTATAAAGCACATTTCATACACAGTGGTAATTCAAAGTGCTTTAAATAAAATGAAGTAAAATAGACATTAAAAATAATAATAACAAGGAATAAAATAATGTAATAAAAACAATCACAACAATAAAAACAAAATGATATAAAAATGTATTTGACATTCATTTAAAACAGTTAACAATAGAAAATGATTATACATAGTGCAATCAGTGCTAATGCTAATGGTCTAATCCAATTCAATGATCTATGCTAAGCTAAGCTAAAAGTGCTACTGCCAGACACGGAGATCGGCTGAATGGATTCAAAAACTGTAAAACTCGACTGTTTAACTCTAGGGGAGTTGCAAAATGAGTGTTCATTTAAGTAGTTGTTCAGCTGATTAAAAACTACCTTTTCAATAATGTCACCTATAATGTATAAAATAAAGTATATGTTGCATTATTGTGTGAATTACACAAACAAACTGGTGAACAAGTTTGAAATGCAAAAGAACAGGAAAGAACCAGATTTCCCTGGTTGCCTATGGATTATGGGTAATAATTTTGTAAATAATGTTGAATTTCTTGCACAGACTGATCCAGTTCCTTCACAAGATATCAGTATATCGCCAGGACCCACATGGATTAATTTTGTCTTGCATGCTTTGTTTTGTGTTTTTTTTCATCATTGACTGATTGATTTTTTGAATGAGCAAAGGCCCACAGTTTCAGCTAAAAATATTTTTTACTGTTCTACTGAAGAAAGTAAGTCGCCTATATGGGATGGCCTAAGAGTGGGTACATTATCAGCAAATTTTCATTTTTGGATGAACTGTCTCTTTAAGACAGGGCATGGTTATAGTAATAACATGATTTTCATTTGGGTTTAGAGTGTACAAAATCTGAAAATTTTACGACGATTTTACAACCAATTCTGATGGACTACTCTGACAAGCTTTGACTAACACAATCCATTATTAGTTCAGTAGTGTGACCACCACATCAGATAATAGCTGTTCCACAGGAGGGTTGGTCTTGTACAGGTGTGTGTGTCTGTGTGCGCGCATATGTGTGAGTGTGCATGTGTGCGTGCGTGTGTGTGCACGTGTGTGATCACCTGTGCATTCACGCCCGTAATGTCCAGGTGGGCAGCACAGTCTGAGCTCCTCAATGCACAACCATTGGAACAGGTCTGGAGCTTCCAGCTGTCTGTAATCTCACACACAACACATTCTCATGCATACAACATCTCGCATGTCAGGTAATAATTTCCACACTTCACACTGACATCTTATATGACATGAAACGACTCAGAGTAAACGGATAATAATTAATTATCTCACGATATGCAAGTAGCCAACTTACACTCTGAACAGAACCTGTTTGATCGGCCTTTCTTTTTTTTAATAATGTAGCGTCAAGCAAACCATACAATCTTTGTTCACAGTCATCAAAAACTTCAGTGACAGTGAAGCATGGCTCAGGGAAAGAGTACAAATTTAAAAAAGCATTCACAAAAAATGTAAATCACCTGTGAAACCACCACGTCTCCACCTGGTCCTCTATCTGCTCCAGCAGTCTGTTGCAGTCAAAGTCAGACTTCTCACACGCAGCCTCTACGATCTCTAACAGACGCGTTTCACTGCACACACACACACACGCGCGCGCATGCATACACACACACACGCGCATGCACACACGCACGCACACCACAGGCTATGAAACAAAGGCTGCTGACCGAACATTAAGATCATATATGAGGATGACAGTCCTCTGTTCTGTAATAACACTGAGTCGGATCAGTACAGATGTTTACCTGCGTTCATATTTTGCCAGTTTCTCCTCTTCCCAAGCTGTGTTCCCTCCTCCGAAATTCTTATTGGCTGTTCGCTCCAAACCCTAATGAAACAAGCACCATCATCTGAACTCAATGCTACAACATTCTTGTCAACTAATAAAACTAGGTTTAACACTAGGTTTAGAGAATAATGCATAAATTAAACCGATGTATATTCACAATATAAATGGTAAAAATTGAACCATTATAGAAAAACCATTATCATACCAAAATAGAAAGTGTATGTACAAAAAAGGACATTGCACACTTTAAGTACACTGCACTGGTTCTTGTGAATAAACATTTAATTGCAGTGTGCTGATATCTGTCTTTTTCATGTGTGTTTTTTTTCTCACATATATGGACCTTGTTGAAAAAACAGCAAATGCTGGTCAGGTATGTTTTGAAGCATGACTGCTGGTTTAAGATGGTCCTAAGCAACTAGCTCATGCTCAGGACAAGCTTAGGACCAGCTCAAACCAGCAGCCATGCTTCAAAACATACCTAACAAGCATATGCTGTTTTTTCAACAAGGGAAGCTGAAGTAAGCTAGACACTGATATCAGAATGAGCAGTAGCTAGTGAATGAGACGGCCCAGACCTTGATGAAGCTGTCTGTGAGTTTACGGCAGGTCTGACAGGGCTCCGTCCTCACCGTCCCCACAGACAGGAGCGAGCACAGCACCAGCGCAGACAGGAGCGGCCATGAGCAGCACATCCCGACCTGCACAGAACACACGGCCATCAGTGTCCAGATCACTCGGACCACACACACACCAGCCCAGAACTAGGGGTCGACCGATATGTGTTTTTCAGGGCCGATACCGATACCGATTATTACAGATCAAGTAGACCGATAACCGATATTTTGAACCGATATACGTGTCTGGTGTAAAAATGAAAATTAATGCCAAAATTAATAATAACAAGAGCTCTGACAAAAAACGTTCTTTAAATGCTTTTAAACATGTCTTTAATTCTGAAAACTGTTAATAACATCAACATTTCCGTTGGTTTTAATTTACAGTACAGTGCAAATGAAGGCATAAAACATTAATTTAATTTATCTTTTAATCAAATGAGAGTTAGACTTTATTTTTGGCAAACAAATGAGTTTACTATTAAAATTAAAACATGGAAGAAATAGCGTATTGTGTTATTATTCTCAACAAAAGTTGTAATAATTGTTGTAGTTGTATTACGTATACGTATTCGGCTAAACCGAACTTATATTTTGACAGGTTGCCATGAGGACATTTTAAATTTCTGTAGCCTATGTATATATGATATGACGATCGTTTTACTCAAATGAAACGGTCAAATGCTCATGAAGTGACTCTCCGAGCAGTTCTGGGGATGTTGTTCGTGTATTTATGTCCTCATTTATGCTGAAAACACCGCGAGCTTCACACGCTCTTCATGTATCTGTGCAGTAAACGAAACCGCACGTCTGTGTCATTCATTAACAGAGATGCAGAACATGCAGGATTCATATTTAAAGTGTTTTTGCGGCTTAATATTTATAGATACTAGTCCATAGCGCGAGTCGATTTAAGTGTACTGACCTACTTTTGATTAATTCATCCAAACTTCGACACATTCCGCGTTATACGGTAAACTCCATTATATGACTGCATTCCGCCCGCATTTTCCGCATCGCGGACATCATAGTGGATTGTGATTTATTGCAACTTCAGCAACGTCTGCTGCTGCCTTACCTTTGAGAGACAACTGATGCGTGATCACTGATGCAGCTCCAGTTAGCAAGTGCTCTCGGTGTGAGACTGCCTTCAGTTTTCCGCGTTGATTGGTCGGACTCGTGACTCTCTACATATCAGATGAGCGGTGGGCGGAGATTGCTCTCAGAGATTGAGAAGAGATCGCCTCACTCTCACAGAGTGTTGAGCTCAGACAGGCTGCATCGAGCCAAATAGTGCATTTAAAAATTAAATAATTTCACCTGTATTATTTAGTCACCAATAAATAATGTCACCTGTAAATAGTATGTTTGTTTGCATTATAATTTCTTTTTTTTTTTTTTTTATAAAAAATATCGGAAAATATGTTTTGAAAATGGCCGATATCGATAATCGGTAAAATGCTTAATATCGGCGCCGATAATCGGCCAGGCCGATAATCGGTCGACCCCTACCCAGAACCACTCACCACATACACACACCAGCCCAGAAACACTCACCACATACACACACCAGCACAGAACCACTCACAACATACACACACCAGCCCAGAACCACTCACCACATACACACACCAGCCCAGAACCACTCACCACATACACACACCCGCCCAGAACCACTCACCTCAGATCACTCAGACCACACACACACACCAGCCCAGAACCACTCACCACATACACACACCAGCCCAGAAACACTCACCACATACACACACACCAGCCCAGAAACACTCACCACATACACACATTTTTCATGAGCTGAACTCAAAGATCTAAGACTTTTTCTATGTACACAAAAGGCCTATTTCTCTCAAATATTGTTCACAAATCTGTCTAAATCAGTGTTAGTGAGCACTTCTCCTTTGCCGAGATAATCCATCCACCTCACAGGTGTGGCATATCAAGACGCTGATTAGACAGCATGATTATTGCACAGGTGTGCCTTAGGCTGGCCACAATAAAAGCCCACTCTAAAATGTGAAGTTTTACAGTATTGGGGGGTCAGGGGGAGGGCCCAAAAACCAATCAGTATCTGGTGGTGTGACCACTATTTTCCTCACGCAGTGCAACACATCTCCTTCACATAGAGTTGATCAGGTTGTTGATTGTGGTCCACTCCTCTTCAATGGCTATGTGAGGTTGCTGGATATTGGCAGGAACTGGAACACGCTGTCGTATACGCCAATCCAGAGAATCCCAAACATGCTCAATGGGTGACATGTCCGGTGAGTATGCTGGCCATGCAAGAATTGGGATGTTTTCAGCTTCCAGGAATTGTGTACAGATCCTTGCAACATGGGGCCGTGCATTATCATGCTGCAACATGAGGTGATGTTCGTGGATAAATGGCACAACAATGGGCCTCAGGATCTTGTCACGGTGTCTCTATGCATTCAAAGCCATCAATAAAATGCACCTGTGTTCGTGGTCCAGAACATATACCTGTCCATACCACAACCCCACCGCCACCATGGGCTCACTCGATCCACAACGTTGACATCAGCAAACCGACATTCCTGCAGTCAGCATCTCAATTGCACGTGCCCTAAAAACCTGCGACATCTGTGGCATTGTGCTGTGTGATAAAACTGCACATTTTAGAGTGGGCTTTTATTGTGGCTAGCCTAAGGCACACCTGTGCAATAATCATGCTGTCTAATCAGCATCTTGGTATGCCACACCTGTGAGGTGGATGGATTATCTCGGCAAAGGAGAAGTGCTCACTAACACTGATTTAGACAGATTTGTGAACAATATTTGAGAGAAATAGGCCTTTTGTGTACATAGAAATAGTCTTAGATCTTTGAGTTCAGCTCATGAAAAATGGGGGCAAAATCAAAAGTGTTGCGTTTATATTTTTGATCAGTGTATTTACGGTAGGACATTTACTAAATATCTTGATGGAACATTAACTTAATATCCTAATAATTTTTGTCATAAAATAAAAATGTATAATTTTGACCCATACAATGTTATAACTAATTCTTTGTCTCTCAAACAAAGAAACAGCTATACAAATTGATGAAGGAAGGATCAACTGTTTTACTTCACATTATAATCTGCTACACCAATAAAGAATTTTCCCAAACCTGTTTGTTCATTAAGTTCATGTAAATGTTAAACATAACATATGCTCATTTAAACTAGGGATGCACCGAAATGAAAATTCTTGGCCGAAACCGAAAAAGAGGAAACCAAGGCCGAAAACCGAAACACCGAAAGAAATTATGCCAATTATTAGTACTATTGCATTTATGGCTATGACTGTGTACTAACTTTACTAAAATCAAGGCATTGCAATTGCATAAATTAATATTAAAGTTTCAAAGAATAAATCAATTACAAATTATGCAAATATTTATTTAGCACATTGCAACAATGCACAGTATAAAATAAAATTCTAACTAAAATGTTTAACTTGACCCCACTCATGTGTACATTAAATAATAATGTACAGGCCTACTGGCCTGCTGAAAGGTTGTACAATTAAATGTTCTCTCATAAAAACAAAGTGCATTTAGGTCAAGTGCATTTTATTTTTTTTCTCTGTAGGACTACTACAAGAAAGTGCATTCAGAACAAGTGCAACTGCTTAAAGATACAACAATATTTTCTCTGTAGGCCTTCAACATAATAGTGTATCAAAACAAAGACTGCCATAGCCCATATGTCACTGGGAAACTTCCTTGCCTTTTCAAAAACGTCAGCCACAGGTGGAGTGGGCGTGCTCGGAGGCGTTTTCCTTTTCTGTGACGCGTTCCTCTCATATTCAGCGTAGCGATCGAAATGTTTGGATTTCAGGTGATAAATTAAACCTGACGTGGAGAAAGTCTTTGCAGATGCACCCCCTCTTGAAATTTTGGCATTATATTTTTTGCAAATCGCTGTCTGTGGGTCTTTCTCAGAAATACTGAAATACGTCCACACCGCAGACATGTTGCTTCAGACAAGCACGTGCAGGTCGCGGTTTCTGTTTGCGTCATAACAACATTTTGGCCGTATTGTTTCGGTGATAAAAGTATTTCGGCTGAAAATGCACTTTTGGGCCATTTTCGGTGCATCCCTAATTTTAACCATACGTGGATAACCCATTTTGAGCAGACCTTGTCAAATTATATCATCAGTACAAACAATGGTCATACATCACAAATATTTATACAAAGAAAATATCATCAGGGGAAAGATTGCTTATATTTGTGATAAAGTCCAGACACAGAACGTAGGAAATATTCAATGTGCCCTTGCACATCAATCTTTTCTTCAATGATAGCACCTCCACATTATTCCCATAGCATGAGCCGATGAACAAGGAAAGGCAGCCCATAAACAAAAATCCTTAATTGAGCAGCAAACAACTTAGTTTCTCAACAAGGATGATCTCTCAGGAAAGAGTAGGAACACAAGGCACACCATGCTGTCCTCTCTCTCATTCTACCACTTCCTCACCTTTTATCACACCCAGGGAGCACACTAGAACCCCCCTGGTGGCGAGAATGAAAACTACACATATTGAAACATTGTACAGTCCATGGAACTGTTACAATGTATTGTTGGCTATTGCTCCAAATATACCTGTGCTGCTTATGACTGATTTTGTGCTCCAGGGACACATATACTACTATGATTACTGTAGTTTATGATTACTGGATAAGGTTTTGACAAACCATTTTATAGACAAATGTCTCGCTAAACTAGAAAACATTATATTCAACCTGAATATTTATGATGTATGCAACAAATGTAAAAAATAGAAGGGAACTGTATTCCATTATATGTGGGAATTCAGTAAAGTGAATTATTTCTGGGTTAAAATATTAAATATTGTAAGTCAAACTCTGCTGATCCCAGGTTGTGTTTATCACACATTTGTCCTCTGAAAGTTAAAATCACCGAACTTGAAAGATGGTTGTTAATTCGGTGTTTGCTGGAAGTGAAGCGTGTAATTGTTTAGGGGTCGACCGATTATCGGCGCCGATATTAAGCATTTTTACGATTATCGATATCGGCCATTTTCAAAACAGATTTGCCGATAATTTATTATTTTTTTTTATTATACAAACAAACATACTATTTACAGGTGACATTATTTATTGGTGAATAAATAATACAGGTGAAATTATTTAATTTTTAAATGCACTATTTGGCTCGATGCAGCCTGTCTGAGCTCAACACTCTGTGGCCTAGAGCAATCTCCGCCCACCGCTCATCTGATATGTAGGGAGTCACGAGTCCGACCAATCAACGCGGAAAACTGAAGCACTTGCTAACTGGAGCTGCGTCAGTGATCACGCATCAGTTGTCTCTCAAAGGTAAGGCAGCAGCAGACATTGCTGAAGTTGCAATAAATCACAATCCACTACACTGAAGTTGCAAAACACCTCAATATAACCTATGATGTCCGCGATGCGGAAAATGCGGGCGGAATTGCGGAATGCAGTCATATAATGGAATTTACCGTATAACGCGGAATGTCATGGAATTTGTCGAAGTTTGGATTAATTAATAAAAAGTAGGTCAGTACACTTAAATCGACTCGTGCTATGGACTAGTATCTATAAATATTAAGCCATAAAAACACTATTTAAATATGAATCCTGCATGTTCTGCATCTCTGTTAATGAATACGAGCGTGCGGTTTCATTTACTGCACACATACATACTCGGCGTGTGATGCTCGCGGTGTTTTCAACATCTGCCGTCTCACTAAATGAGACATAAATA